>CM046387.1:33903342-33964191 GCA_025413485.1 Ficus microcarpa
CGACTTCGACGGCCAGAGACGACGGACCAAGACGAAGTTCAGAGATCTGAATCCTCAATGGGACGAGAAGCTCGAGTTTCTGGTCCACGACGCGGAGTCCATGGCGTCCGAGATTCTCGAGATCAACCTCTACAACGACAAGAAGAACGGCAAGAGGAGCACCTTCCTCGGCAAAGTCAAGATCTCTGGCTCCACCTTCGCCAGATCCGGATCGGAATCGCTTGTCTACTTTCCGCTCGAGAAGCGGAGCGTTTTCTCGCAGATCAAAGGCGAGATCGGGTTGAAAGTTTACTATGTTGATGAGGATCCGCCGGCGGCGGAGGAGAAGCCGCCGGAGGATGTGAAGAAGGAAGAGGAAAGTAAAGAGGAGGTCAAGAAAGAGGAGATCAGGAAAAGAAGGAAGATGATCAGGATCAGAAAAAGCCGGCAACGGAAGCAGAACAGCCTAAAGCAGAAGATCAGAAGCCGCCGGAGAAAGCTGAAGCGGAAGCCGAGAAACCTCCGGTCGCTCAAACTGAGAATCCAAAAAAAGATGAACAGAAGGAGGAATCAACTGAGGAGAAGAAGACCAAGACTACGAGCTCCGATCAGGCGTTGGAGCTCCGATCTATAGCGAGCGATAGGAGGAGCGGCGGCGGCCACCACAGCGGCGGCGCTTGCGATCTCGTCGAGCGAATGCCGTTCCTCTACGTTCGCGTAGTGAAGGCCAAGCGCGAAGACGGCGTGTCGTCTTCAGCAAACGCCTACGCCAAGCTTGTGATCGGAACTCACAGTATCAAAACCAAGAGCCAATCGAACGACAAGGAATGGGACCAGGTGTTCGCGTTCGACAAGGAAGGATTAAATTCCACTTCTCTGGAAGTTTCCGTTTGGACGGAGGAGGAGAAGAAGGAAAACGACAAGGTTGAGATTACCGAGAGCTGTTTGGGAACGGTGTCATTTGATCTTCAGGAGGTGCCGAAGAGAGTCCCTCCGGATAGTCCCCTGGCTCCGCAGTGGTACACTCTGGAGTTGCCGGAGCAGTCGCCGGGAAACGACGTCATGCTGGCAGTCTGGTTCGGAACTCAGGCGGATGAGGCGTTTCAGGAGGCTTGGCAATCGGACTCCGGCGGGTTGATACCGGAGACTCGAGCCAAGGTTTACCTTTCTCCGAAGCTTTGGTATCTTAGACTAACGGTTATCCAAACCCAAGATTTGCAGCTTGGTTCGGTTCCCGAAGCTAAGGCTAGGAATCAAAGTCAACCTGAAGTCTACGTCAAGGCCCAGCTTGGAGCCCAGCTTTTCAAGACGAGCCGAACGACCCTCAGCTCGGCTTGGAACGAGGATTTGATGTTCGTAGCATCCGAGCCGTTCGAGCCGTTTCTTGTTGTCACGGTCGAGGACGCCACGCACGCGCAAGCCGTGGGTCACGTGAAGCTGCACGTGCCGACGATAGAGAGGCGTACGGACGATGCAGCCGAGCCGAAGTCCAGGTGGTTCAATCTCATTGGCGACGAGAGCCGTCCGTACGCTGGGAGAATACACGTGCGGGTGTGCCTGGAGGGCGGGTATCACGTGCTCGACGAGGCGGCACACGTAACCAGCGACGTACGAGCAGCCGCCAAACAGCTGGCGAAGGCGCCGATCGGCTTGCTCGAAGTGGGCATTGGCGGCGCCACTAACCTGCTTCCGGTGAAGACGAAGGACGGTACACGTGGCACCACCGATGCTTACGTGGTGGCCAAGTATGGGCCAAAGTGGGTCCGGACGAGAACAATTCTTGATAGATTTAATCCACGATGGAATGAGCAGTACACGTGGGATGTGTTTGATCCTTGTACTGTTTTAACTATTGGAGTTTTTGACAATGGGAGGTACAAGCGTGATGAATCAGGGAAGCCAGGGAAAGATCTTCGGATTGGGAAGATTAGGATAAGATTGTCCACATTGGATACAAATCGAGTGTACACGAGTTCATATTCTCTTATGGTGTTGCTTCCTGGTGGGCCCAAGAAAATGGGAGAAGTCGAGATCGCCGTTCGATTTTCGTGCTCTTCGTGGCTTAGTCTGATCCAGGCCTATAGCAGCCCAATGCTCCCGAGAATGCACTATGTTCGCCCGTTAGGCCCGGCACAACAAGACATTTTGCGCCACACTGCCATGCGCATAGTCACGGCCCGATTAGCCCGGTCCGAGCCGCCTTTGGGCCAAGAAGTCGTTCAGTTCCTATTGGATTCGGACACGCACGTTTGGAGCATGCGACGGAGCAAGGCCAATTGGTTTAGGGTGGTCGGGTGTCTCTCGCGGGCGGCCACACTGGCCCGTTGGCTCGACGAGATCCGCACTTGGGCCCACCCACCCACCACCGTCCTGATGCACGTGCTCCTCGTGGCCGTGGTGTTATGGCCCCATCTGGTGCTTCCCACCGTGTTCATGTACGCTTTCTTGATCCTCGCATTCCGTTTTCGATATCGACGCTCGGTTCCACCCAACATGGACCCGAGAGTCTCTCATGTGGATGCGGTGGGCCCAGACGAGCTGGACGAGGAGTTCGATGGGTTCCCGACCACAAGATCACCTGACGTGGTTCGTATTCGGTACGACCGGTTGCGGGCCCTAGCCGGGAGGGCCCAAACCCTACTGGGTGATGTGGCGGCCCAAGGAGAGCGTTTGGAGGCCCTATTCAATTGGCGGGACCCGAGGGCAACGGGAATATTCGTCGTTTTCTGTCTATTGGCTTCTCTAGTGTTCTATGTGGTTCCGTTTAAGGCGTTTTTGTTAGGGTTGGGATTCTATTACTTACGACATCCGAGATTTCGCGAGGACATGCCGTCGGTTCCGATGAACTTTTTCCGGCGACTACCGTCGCTTTCCGACCAGATTATGTAATTATGGTGGCGAAGTGCCAATTGTGTAATTCATGCATTTGGTTTAATTTATTATTCGTTTCTTGAGCTATGTGTTACAAATATTGGTTGGTTATTTATTTATTCAAGAAGTTGAAATAAAGGAGATGAAAGTGGGCAGAAAGTTGCTCTTGGTCGGCATGAAAGTGGAGAAAAGTGACCGTTGTTTCTACGACCGTTGAAAAGCTCTCTCTAATGAATGATGAATGAGGATTCATTTACTACTAGGAGCTAGGGTAGTCGATATATATATATATATATATATAACTACAACTTTATAAAGTTTAAAGAAGGTGGCCATTACAGAAGCCTCACCCTTCCATTAGATTGGAACTATGTTTTATTTTGAAAGAAATTGGAGGATTTTTCCTATATTTTTTTTCATATGTGAATTACCTTTTATCCCTCAAAAGGAAAAAAAAAAAAAAAAAAAAAAAAAGGTGCCAAACCACGAAATTCTTGTGAGTACCCTACTTTATTTTTATATATTTTTTTATAATTTTAAATTCTTTTACCAACTAATTTTTAGTGTTTTTTAATGGCTAAATTTTAGTTTTTGGATATATGGTTTCTTGGGTTTTTGAGTGACGAGCTTTTATTTTTATAGCTCTCTTATTCGCAGTCACATTACCATTAGCATTTCGTATACTTACAGTTGGAGAGCACGCATGAAATAGACAAGCAAAACAATTGAGGTGATTTGGCATTGTTGGATGGTGCATTTTTATAAAGCAAGCATCTTTATTCTGTTGTTAGTGCTAGTCAATTACTTTAGTTGTGAGGAGTAGCTTTACTGTCTGGTCTTTTTTCAGTTCTCTTGTCATCTTTCATCACTTTGTTAATTTAAGGATGGTATGAATTATGCTTTCATTGTTTTGAAATTCAAACTCTACGCCTTACTGGGAGATCGTGTGTGAATTTGTCGTTAAATTATGCCCGTAATCACAAACTTAAGTGTAATTTGATTCTTAGAAAACCAACAAAGTTTGTACATTTTCTGTACTTTATAATCCATGAACTTGTGTAAATTACATTAATACCATTAGTTGGACATTTTAAGACATGCTAAAATGTCTTAAAGAGATTTATTGAACTCACATGCAGCTAATCAATAAGTAAAATTTGTAAAAACATCAATTCTCACTCTTAAGAATTACCATGTTTTTCACCAATTATAATTGAATCTATATAGGAATAAGATTTGACAGTGCTTTTATTACACATGGATGAAACTTTATATTAGTAAATTGTTGTTAAAAAATGAATCATCTGCATTGCTGCTTCTTGAAATTCTTGGAGAACACTAATCTTGATAACAAAGTTTTCAACCTTCTAGAGCCCGGCCCCGGCTTCAAAACGCCGTACTTATCACCCTGCAAAGACGAGCATGAACCATGCATCCTCCGTCTCCCTGAACACCACCCGCCATAAGAGAATTCACCGTGACGTCTCTTTAGAAGTTCGCGGTCGATCTTGTTGAGAACAGGATCGTTCTTCTTGAACTTCCTTGCGAATGGGCGGTTGCTGAGAACCATTTTTCGGAAATCCTTGAGTCCCAAGGACCGAGGGTGTTGTTTTGGGGGTGTGTCCCAAGTGATATAGTGGAGATCATGATTGACTGTGGTGTTTTTGTAGTCTTGGTTGTTGCACGCAACTGTTTGGAAGTAGCCCTCTGGAGATGACACAAAGTTGCTGTAGTAGAGAAGGAGGGTTCTTGGTAGATTGTCCCATCCCACTATGCAATACTCGGCAAAAGATCTTGACAAAAATGTCCAGGCTGATCCTAAATTTATTAATATATAGAAAAAAGATTAATTAGTGATATCATATATTTATTAATATATTAATTAGTGATATCAAAAGTTCACCAATGGAATGGATACAAGTGCTAACATTTACATGATTAAGATAAGATATTATATTCACGGTGGGACTAAAGTTACAGAAAGACAATCGCTACAAGTTGAGTTGTCGTTTTTTTTTTTTTTTTTTTTTTTTTACCTTTAATTTGTATTTTACATTTTTTTTTAAATTTTATTTGTGTTGGGCCTAGAAAAGTACTTTTTGTTGCCAAGGAAAATGAAAGTGAATGCTTTACGTTTCTTTCATTTATCAACAATCAAGTTTGAACGTTTTTCACCGTTCATGCACAATAAGTTAATGGGGGGAGAGACAACCACAGGAGCAGGAAGGGCACGTTACATTCCATATAATTCATATTATTATATACATAATTATAAGTAGGCATGGACATATATGTCTCATGGCACGTGCACTTTCCAGATTATGACCTTCTCTCTGAGCTCGCAAGACACAATCGCTACTATATATGTGGGGTCTGTGTTCGATTCCTTGCGTCTTGCGAGTCTTTAAATTTACGGGGCCCAATGGCACTGTTTTTATGCATAAAGTTAAATGATTTTTTTCTTGGAGATAATTTCTCCGGGATGAAAAATTAATTACATTTCACGAGGAATTTTTTTTTTTAACCATATTTCTGAATTTCAGATCACATATAAATAAAACATAACCGAAAATGAATACAAATTTAGATAATGACAATCCAATTATTAAAGACTATGGAAGTGCCTAAAGTTAGTCATAGATGTGCAAAAGTTACACCATAGTCATTAACCCTTGCCATGTGATATATATACATATATTTAAGGAAAGAAGAAAATATAAGAAAGAGAAAGTAAAAGGTGGGTGATGGATATAATTACATTATTAATATCTCAATAAGCCTTATAGTTAGGCATAATGAAAAGGACATAAATGTTAATACTTTAGGGATCCATGTGACATTTGGCATATATCCTAATCTATACCAACCACCAAGATGACGACTTTATATGTCTATTTAAAATTAATTAAAAAAAGAGATTCGGAAAGGGACATTTCATGTTCATATATTGCTTACACAATGGCTTATATGAACATATATATATATATATACACATAAATATATATATTGTGAAATTTGCACCAAACGGACTATGAAAATTTTATTCTTATACAGAAAGGGGTACCCAATTATTTACTTTTCTATTTTTTTTTTTTTTTTTGGTTTTAGCTCTTAAAGAAACCAAAATTATTTTAACGCAAATGACTTCAAAACAAAATAGCAGCAACAAAACATATTAGGAAATTAATAATAAAGCAACAAGTAAAACACAAGGTAACTATTAATAAACTACTAGAGATAATATCCATCCAATTGTACAATGATATCAAAATATAAATATAAATATAAATATGAATATATATTTGTTGCTTTATTTTTTGATAACTTTGATTTTGGGGTACAATTGGCAATTATATTAAATGATTAAGGAATTAGGACCACAAATCTGGTGGATAACATAAAAGGGCATAACTGCAAAGTTAAAAGCCAAAAGTATGGAATTTTTAAAGTTTAGAAAATCATGGCCCGGTTTGATTTGATTTTATTTCATTTTCTGGGTTTGATTTATTTTTTAAAAATTATTTATTTTTGTCCATCACCAACTTAACAAAGTGTACCTTGTACGGGGAATTTCAACAAGACGTGCCACGTCTGTTCAGAAGTTCACATGCCACCCAACCCCAACCCACTCCTCACAAGATCTCAACGACAAAACTCAACTCAAAATAGAATCTTTTCAACATTTCATTAAAAAAATAATAATAATAAATAATTAAACTAAACAAGTGATAATATTTGACAATAAAAAAAGAAAGAAGAAAGGAACCTGTGTAGAGCCTGAAGGCAGTTGGGAGAGCTCTCTGTTTAATAACCCACCAGATTTCTGATTTATTTGCTCTGTAGAGTCCCGGGTCTATTATTATTGGCTTCCCTCTCTTTTTCCTATTTAACCAACATCATTGCGCCGACCAATATTTATGTACATATACATATACACACATTTATGAAAAATAATACACATCATCAAAATTTAATTTAAGTTAATTTTTTTTTTTTTGGAAAAATTTATGATTTTATCACATGTTAGTAATTTGATACAATTTCTTGATATATAAATTTAAAAGTATTTTTTACCATTTATTTTTGTTAATTTCGAACAAATACTGCTTACTATAATTTATGATTAAAAAAAAAAAAAGAGGCAAGAATTACTTACAGCTTCCAACCCAAGCGACTGGAGTGCTGAATGAAATTGAGATCTCGAGGCAGCTCAGAAAACGCATGAATCAGATCTGAACAAAGACAAATGAAAAAAAAAAAAAAACATTAAAAAAAGATCAAAATTTTTTTGGTCTAATACAAATCTTAAATAACAAGCAAACCACACAAAAAAAAAAAAAAAGAAAGAAAGAAAGAAAAAGAAACTTTCTTGATGATAATAACTTCTCACTCACCATACCATCTTGGGGAACGAGAGGGTAATCAGAGGCACTGAGGTTAATAAACCAGTCCCAACTGCAGAGCTTCAAGAGAATGGCCATGGCGTGGAGAGTTGTCGACAGCATTGTGGGCCCTCTGTAAGTGACGAGGTTGGATTTTCCCACCATCCAAACATTACCCACTTGCAGGAAAACCGGGTCTTTGCCGACAATGTCAGCCAACTCCCGGTGCTCCCTCTCCGGTGCGGCAGAGTCCAGGTGGAGGAGGTAGTAGTTCCCCGGGTGGTACAGTGCGTAAAGTAGCCTCCTCAGCCTCGGGACATCCCCTTTCGTGGCGGAGATCAAGTACGCAAACGTGACTGGGTATGGGTTCTGGGTGTCGTTGGACTTGGTGATAAAATTGTTGAAGTTGTTGATGAAGATGGGTCTGAAATTGGAGATGGGTGCTGTTAATTTGGAAGTTTCGAGGTAGAGGAGAGAGAAGAGGAGGGAGGCCCCGAGGATGGAGATCATGAGCAGCTTGATGCTCATGCTGAATTATATATATATATATATATATAGTGAGAGAGAGAGAGAGGAAGAAATTTTAGAGAGAGAAAGGGGAAGGTTGGAGATTGGAGATGATCATGGACTCTTTGATATAACTCATGAATGGTTACTAATGACACCCAACAAGGAAAACAAATATCCCAGAAAAAATGCAAAAGAATTCTAGGGAGAGCGGTATTTTTTTTTGATTCTCAGAAGAGAGAGAGGGGGGGGGGGGGGGGGGTAAGGAAAATGTTGGAGTGAGGTGAGGCTAGAGACAGAGTGAATGGTAATGGTGATGGTTAAGGAGAGGGAGGGAGAGAGAGAGAGAGGGCTGAGGAAAATGTTGGAGTGAGGTGGGGCTAGAGAGATAGTGAATGGTAATGGTAATGGTTAGGTGGGGGAGAGAGAGAGAGAGAGAGAGGGAAGTATGTGGAAGACGAATGGGATGGCTTTGGGAGAAAAACGGCGAGTTCGGTTCCTTGCTTTAAAGGGACGGAAAGGAAAGGACTACTCGATAAATACCTTCATTTTGTGGGTGATTCTAAAATGATGTAAGGTTTTGGACATCATTGGTGAGAGAAGATCCAATGATCACAGATTAGGGGATTAAAAAGTGGACCCACTCCAATGGATAGGTGCAAGAAGAATGGTGTATAGAGGATAGATCTTTGATTCCCCCACACCCCTTGATGGCAACCCAGCGCTACCGCCAGCAACTACGCGACCCAACAGCCCCGGCGACGGCGAACCACCACTACGCGACCCCCCTCCCCCCAGCGGCCACCGACCAGTGAAACCCACTCCCCTCGCTCCTGACCTCACCCAACTTCCAGCGCCCCTGTCCCCAACCGTGCCCAGCCCCGGCGACGACCCCCCACGAGCCAGATCCACTCGACCTACGCCCCCCCGACGTCGAGCCCTAGGCCCCCCACCCCCAGAACCGGCGAAGTTGCCGACATCGCGAGCTCGCCTGCCTTTCAGATATTCCCTTTGTCGTCCTTCCCGATCGAGCCCAGTCTGCCGTCGTGCCGTCCTTCCACACCGCGCGGCCATCGCTCGCCCCGTCCGTCGCGAGTTTCAGCTCCCCCTTTTTTTTCCCTTTCTTTTTCGATTTTTTTTTCTCTTTTTTCATATAAAATCTAGTGTTTTTGTGCACATAATTGTTTTGGTGCATATTTTTAATATAGACCGTTAAAAGTTGAACCATGATAAGAATTTTTTACACTATTAACGGGGTGAAAAAAGCTTACTCCTCTCAAAAAAATAAAATAAAAAAATAAAAAGTAATAAAATTAAAAATATTAATATGTGGTGTGGGTAGAGTGTTCCCTTCACTTTAGTTTATGGAGGGAACCAGATTCCAACTGAAATGAAAGGGACTTCTAGAGCTCTACAACTGCAACAATAAATATTTTGCTAATAATTAATATAAAATCTGCCTAATCTTTCATATCATGATGTCATTGTGCTTCTTATTTTATTTATTTTTTTTTTAATTTTTTTATTTAAAAAAAAAAAAAAAAAAAAAAAAAAAAAAAAAAAAAGTACAATTGAGTTGAATGATGATGGCCGTCTTAATTTCTAATGATTCCTCCGTTTCTCTAATGATACGGACCCGTTGGATATTTAGTTTCTGAGGTTCCGTTTGATTCATCAATTTAAGTTGAAATTTTAAATTTCAATAGTAATTTTTATTGACTTTTTAAAAAGACAAAAAAATTTTTCAGAAAAAGATAAAAACTGATATGAAAATTTTAGGTTCGAGTTGACGAACCAAACGAGCACTAAGGATCCTTTTTGGTGAATAAATTGAGTTTAAGTTGAGTTAAAATTTTTAAGTTTGAGTTAAGTTGATTTTTTAAAAAGTAGTTATAAACTTTATTAATTTTTCAGAAAAAGATAAAAATTAAAATGAAAAAGTATAGTTTAGTTGGATTAAACTTTATTACCAAACGACTCTAAGTCTCTAAATTATAAGCTTTGATAAATTTTACTGGACTTTCATATTGTTTTGTTTTATTACAATTTTGGCCCTTGGTACTAGAATAGATGAAAGAGTTTCGAAATTTAGCGACAATTATCATGTCTTAATTTTAATGTCATGAATCAAAACTATAAAAAAATTCGGGAAGTATTTTATCAAAATTAAAAATTTAAAGATCAAAATGATCGTGAATTATTTATAAAGACCGAACAATATCACCTTTTCTTACCTCGTAAAATAAAATTATTTGCCTCATAATTTTTTTTTTTTGGTGCTTTCTTAAATCAAAGTCTTGACAAATATTATCTTTTGAGAATTAAGAATGCGTTTTGGTTCTTTGCTTGAGTTGAAAATTTTGAGTTTGAATTATTGGTATTGAGTCGAGTTTTGGAATTGTGACTTTAGCTTATTAGAGTTAAAAAGTGTAAAAATAAGAATTTGTTAATGAAAAAAAATGTTAACATAAATCATGTTTTGCTCGTCTCGAAATATTATATAATTTTTACAAAAAAAATCATTTCATTTGGATTTTTAATTACATAATGATTAAGCATTCACCGTTGGATTTGAACAGATCGACAGAACACACAAACAATTAAACACAAAACCACATTCATTGTGCAAAGAATAGTATCACAGAAACACGCACACATATGTATACATAGATTCTTATGAAACAATATATATACCAGTTTATTATACTAAAAAGAAATAATACACAGGGAATTAATAGAATGTAAGTACAAGTTACGTACGTTCAAGTTCCTGAGGGGTGTATTTATAGAGATCAAAATCTCCGAATGAGTTAATTACGAGACAAAAGGCTGCCCCAACACCTTCCTAGTGGGTGATCAGTTCTTAATCCGTCGGTAAAAACCAAAAGCCGACTGGACGAGCAATCGTGTCGGACGGCCGTTGCCTCCAAAGGTTGACACAATACTCCTGCTCACTTGTAAGTTGTAACCCCCTAGTCCCATGCACAGTTGCACCACCTTCTTCGTGGTCGGCCTCTATTGAAGTGAATAATCAATAATAGAAATTATTCAAGAAGACAAGAAAATTAAGAAGAAATGATTGAAACAAGGAGAATTGAGAATAGAGAGAGAATTGAATAAAGAGAAAAGGAGAGAAGAAATGAATCGGAAGGTAAAAAAAAAAATATATAGAGAAGAAAGTGAATTATTTATTTATATATGAATGGTAAGCTTTTAAGACTCCAAGTCCTACAGAGATAAGGATTTGCATTAACAAGAAATTAGGATAGAGTGTGGTAGTTGCAGATTTTAGAATTCAATTTTCGAAATAGTCCTAATCCAATTAGTACTAAGAATGCAATAACAATCTATAAATAGCCCATGACTCTTTTTTTCAATCCTCATGTACGCCCTCTTTTCAGATACCAAAGAGTAGTTTTCGGCAAAAAAAGACCAAGACCAAGAGCAGGTACTTGATTTGCATTAATTGGTAGAATTTTTAATTTTTGTTATTCTAAAGTTTTGAGTTAGTCTAAGTAGGTAGGATTTATTTTGTGAGTTCTCATGTCAAGTACTATTTATGGAAGTTATATTCTTTCTATAAAATTAGATTGTATTTGAATTTATTGTATTAGGGTGATTTTTATTGATACACCACTTTTAGATCTTCACATCCCCTTCTAAACGCACAACCCACTTAATTTTAAAAATTCTCAAATTTACTTAGAACAACCCCCTATCAATATATTATGAAAATCTTAACTTTCACATCTTATTATCTATATATGTGTGTTATGTTATATCATGTTTCTTTGTTGTTATGATTCCAAATCCTAAATTTTACTAATATATAAAAAGGCTATTGGATTGAGAATTCAATTGCTAATCCTAATCCAATTAATACCAGAGTGCTATAACATCTATAAAAAATTAAAAATCCCATATCTCTTGTTTCCAAATCATTATTTCCTCCCTCTCTTCAAAGACCAAGAGTACGTATTAATTCCCCTAAGAGTAAGTAGTTTTGTTTGGCATTATGATAGAATTTTTAATTTTTGCTAATCTGAATTTTTAAGTTATATATAAATCTACACAAGAAATTAATATATGTTTGATCACAGTGAAATGAATTGCTCGATATATATTTATTTTTTTTTTGTTTTGCTTTAAAATGATAAATAATATTGTAATAAAAGGGGGAACATTACTTGTGAGAAATTGAATGATGGGATTATATATAGAGTATGTCGGGTGGGATCTTGTGTGTGTGTGTTTTACTATATTATATTTTGAATATTATTATATATGTCAAGTAAATACATGCCGGCCTGTTAAAAAAAAAAAAAAAAATTCACACTAGAAAAATCATATTCAAGAATCGAATTTATAAGAAAGATAAGATAACTCTAAACAAAAATTGATTTACAAGGAAAAGAAAATGTAGTATTCTTGTGGTAAATATGATTCCAAATCCTATTTGGTATTGCTGTTAAAAAAAATTAAAAAACCTAATGGAATCAGAATTTAAGACGGACATGCGATATCTATCTCAATATACCATTGAAATAACTCAAATCCTTCCTCCAAATTATTTACTCACTCATTTCTTTTCTATACAACAGACCAACAATTTCTTGATCTTTTAATCAATACTAGTGGCCTAGAAGAAGCTAAGATTGGATGAAGATTCCGACAGGATATCGGTTTGCACCGACCGATGAAGAGTTGATCTCTTACTACTTGACGAGGAAGTTGCGGGGGTTGTCTTTGCCTCCCAACATTGAAGAGTTGATCAAAGAAGTTGATATTTATGACTACACACCTGAGCAACTTGAAGGTATATATATCATACACTTAATAAATAGTTTACGTTGTTCTTCATTTACGTAATTTTCTAGTAGAGTTTCTAATTTTTGCTATTAATTTGAATTTTTGAGTTAGTCTGAGTGGTTTAATTTATTTGCAGAATGAATGCGCGTTAGTTTTCTTTACTTAAGTTCTTTTAATATCTTTATGATATAGTCCATAATTTGCCAAAAGTGTTTAATTATAACAATATGCAGGTCATAACAACATCTGATTTTCACTTTTTTTTTTTTTTTTTTCACGTGATAGTGTATGTCATTAACTCCCCTATTTTCGATTGAATTAATGTTAAAAAACAAGAATTAACAAATCCTAACTAGCTGTTTAGCTTAATATTTTCCAATAATAGGATGATAAGCTGTTCATGTCATGCCGCAATAGTCCAATCGCTGAATAATATTTATGTTTGGCTTAATTCAAGAATATATAGTTTTCAATCGCTGAATCTTTATATGTTATTGTTGTTTCAATTCACTTGTTTAGCTGTCGTTTTTCTCTTTAGGTGTCGTTTGCTTTCTTTCTTTTTTCGCTGCTGTTAATTTCTTTAATCTGGTGTGAGTGTGTGTGTGTGTGTGTTTTTTTTTTTTTTTCCTCAAGAGGCTTTGGTTCAAGCTGTTGTTGTGAGCGATCTTTGTGTTTTTCACTTTAGTAGTTCTTTTTCGGTTATGTGCAGGGACTGCTGGGTTTTGATGAAATAGTTCATCTATATGTTTGTATTATGATTGTTTATTCCTCATTAAATGATAAGTTTTTTAATTTTACTTGTTAATGAACAGTGAAATATGGAGCTAGAAGAGAAAAAGAGATGTATTTCTTCACTAAAAACAAGCCCAAGCATGAAAACGGAAGTCGTCCTACTCGTAAAGTTCGTGATGGTTTTTGGAGGGCTAGTACTAACATGATCATACAAGATGACAACGGACATAAGATCGGGCGCAAGATGTTATTGAATTATCGTGTCAATACTGATAAAAAACGAAACACCGACTGGCTCATGTATGAGTATACTATTTTATCAAACTCGGACAAGGTATTTATTTACAAACAATCAAAATGTATAATAGTACTATTTTGTTATTGTGGCCTATTTTCATAGAGTAATATATATATATAAATTTTTTTTAATGGTATAGATGGATCAACACGTATTATGCAAGGTGTATAAAAAAAGCAAGACAGGTGAAGAACAAGAGAAGTTTAATGTGGAACCAAATCATGCTGCTAATCTTGAGGAACAAAACCTGGACACAGAAGATAATCAACGGCAAGATATTTCTGATGATCTTCAAGACCTAGTCGGACAAATTGAGCAATCCATGGAGGTAGAAGATGATCAAAACTGGGAGCCACAACAACAAGATCCTGCTTATGAGTCCGCAAGTGCACATGTCGGTCTCGAGAATCAAAACTTTGAGGTACCAGCTGATTTAATCACTGACGATGAGTTAGCTATGACAGAAGGAGTGTATGCTGCAATATTGATGGAGGATGAGCTTAACATTCAACCTGATTTAGCTAACTTTGGTGCTGAGCTAGACATGGAGCTAGGAGTCTTTCGATAGTAGTTGTTCAGCCATGAGAATTTGATGGCTGTGGAGTTTATAGATGTATGTTCACAGTGGGAAGCTTCGGCTCAAGATCATGCACTCTTTTTCCTTGTTTGGAATTTTTCCTCACCAAAAGTTGGGGTTTTTTCCTTACAAGGTTTTAACGAGGCATCCTTCACAAAGGATTAGATCTTGTGGTTATCCATCCCCATGTTTTAGTTTTACTTTACATTTTGAGAAAGAATTTGTTTCATTGTAAATATATTATTATTAGTACCATGCTTATAGGTTTTTTTTTTTTTTTTTTAATTCAATTTTTGTACCCTGTTCCATTCGACTACTTTTTTAAGCACTTGTCCATGATCTACATGGCCTTGCACAAGATATTAGCACTGGCAAGAAACGTAACATGCACCATCTCTATAATGAAAGCTCCAAGTTCAAAGTTCAATTCTTTGTTTGTGAAACTTGAGATTTGCCAAGTTTCTCGAAGAACCATTGCCAAAATGCCATATAAACGAAATAAAGGAAACGGCATTATCTTAAAAATTAATGGTAAATTAAGATACTAATAATTCAAGTGGATCCAAGTACAAATTTTTTTTTTTTTTTTTGGGGAAAATAGATCCAAGTACCATCAGTTAACCAAAGAAAAAAAAATCATCTTAAAATCAATTGAAGGTCGTCTCACTTTGCATACTACCCCGGATACAAAGATCAAAGAACATTACAATGATAAAAAGAATGTTCTGATAGCAGATACTTCAGAATCCAAAAACTATCTTAAACATTCCCTCAGAAATTAAGCCAAAACAAAGATTGGCCTGTTTAATCAAGAATCGAATGTTTCATTCAAGTTGTATTTGTCGGTCCCTAGAGTTTCTTTCCAAAGCTCACAAGTTTAGAGGGCAACCTACTTTGATACCCATCACATTTCGCGGTTAGAGTTAAATGGTTCCGTAAGAAGCAACCTCTCTGGACAAAATTTTCTCTCATTTCCTGTCATAGATGATAAATCATAGTCAAATTTAGTAAGATGTTCAATCATAACTAAGAAACTTGTGAGAACAGTAGTCGAACAAAGGAAAAATTGCAAAATCCTCCCGTGGTTGAAGTGAAATACAATATCTAACATTGCATTCTCAATAATTACAAAAGTTTCCCGTCGTATTCACAACCCCTCAAAAAGTTCACCCTTGGTGTCAGATTCATCATTATTGCAAAGATTTTAATTCAGACCAAGTAATGAATTTAAGCTTCTTGTAACAAGGGCGGGAAAGTAACAAGAATTAAAGAGCACAAAGCTCTAACCATGTTCGAGATTACTTGAAAGCATTTTGTTGGCTCTTCATCATGCATGGGCTATTATTTGCGTAATAAATGATTTTTTTTAAAAAGTTGTCTTTTATGTTACAGTTCCTAATTTGCCTAAAGGGGTTTCTCTAATAATTTAATTTCGACGTCATACACTTATTTCGTTTGTTGATTGAATGCTTAAAAGACAAGTATATTAGCACATGCTAAATTAGCTGTTTGGTTTTAATACAATAAGAACAATTTCCAATATAATTAATTCTCTTTGTGAAACGCAGCTGTTTGGCTTGCTTCTTAGTTTTGGCCGTTCATCACGTTTAGTTGTCGTTTTTCTCTTTTGGTGTCCGTTTTCCAAATAGAAGGTAGTGTTTTTACTTAACGTTATTTACACTTGAGTTTTAATTGTTAATGAACAGTGGGATATGGAGCTAGAAGAGAACAGGAGATGTATTTCTTCACAAGAAACAAGCTCAAGTATGAAAACGGAAATCGTCCTACTCATGGGACTTGTGATGGACTTTGGAGGGCTAGTACTCGTAAGATGCCCATAAAAGATGACAATGGACGTGAAATAGGACACAAAATGTTGCTAAATTATCTTATCATTAATTCTGATAAAAATCAAAATACTAATGAGTCATGTACAAATACACCGTTCCATCAAACTCTGAAAATGTGCTTATTTTCATGCATACATTCATTAATTCATGTGTATGATAGTATAACATTTTGAAATTAAACCAAATTGTTTTAATATTACTATAAAACTTTTTTGTTCAATTTTACAGATGGATGGGGATGTTTTGTGCAAGGTTTATAACAAAGACAGTAAGCAAGAGGTCCAATTTAATGCACAACTAGGGGAGGAGCCTCGTCAAAACATGGAACGACAACCGCAAGCAAATCACATTACTGCTAATCTAGCATCACAGGCCAATCTCGCTAGTCTTCAACGGCAAGATCCTGATTATTATGAGGATCATAACGTGCATCTCCTTCATAAAATTCGAACTCTCAAACTTTGATTGGAGATGAAGAATACAACCCATTAATGAAACCGGAAAAGGCAGAAGTAGATGAGCTGGTTGACCTGATAACAAAGTTCTCCAAACAGGCTAATCTTCATCAACAAAACCTGGACACAGAAGGCTGTCAACAACAAGATCTTGCTTATGATAGTCAAAGCATACAGAGACAAGTTCAACAAAACATGGAGGCAGAAGATAATCAAAACTGGGAGCCACAGATAAAAGAGACCTACACCGATCGTCTTCAACAACAAGATCCTGCTTATGAGTCCACAAGTGCACATGTCGATCTCGAGAATAAAAACGTTGGCATAGAAGATGATTTATTCACTGCCAAGGTGTTACCTAGGACAGGAGTGTATAACGCAACATTGATCGAGGATGAACTTAACATTCAACCTGATGCTGCTAACTTTGGTGCTGGACTAGACACGGAGCTAGGAGTCTGTCAACAGTAATGGTTCAGTTGGAATTTGATGGCTGTAGAGTTCATAGATATATGCTCAAATGGGAAGCTTTGGCTCAAGATCATGCACTCTTTTTCCTTGTTTGGAATTTTTCCTCACCAAAAATTGGGGCTTTTATCTTACAAGATTTAAATGAGGCGTCTTTTTCAAAAAGGATTAGATCTTGTGGTTATCCATCCGATCCCATGTTTTTAGTTAGGATGTTTGTCTTAATTACTTTTAACTTAGAGACAGATTTTGTAATTTGTAAAGTTTTATTTATTATTCATACTACTTGTCAGTTCCTTCAAATTCGACTCCCTCATGCTGCTTAGCTATTATTGGTTTTGCAAAAACAAGAAGCGACAAAAAATCAATTTTGGAATTGTAAAGAGCATGATATCCATTATTTTACACGACATGATATAAAACACAACACCCAATTCAGATTAATTGGTAAAACAGGTGCATCTTTGCATGATACGTCTGATGACAAAGTTCAATACACTGGAATTGTAAAAAGGACAGTGAAGAAGATTTCACATCTGACCACATATATGTAGCTAACAGTGCAAACTGTGGTTGCTCAGCCGAATGTTGCAATGAGGAAAGACTTGTAAATGCTCATGAACTTGGCCACAAATGCTGCAAATGAAGATTAAGATTGATCAACACAAACACAAGAGTCGGTTAGAGAAACAGGTTTTGCTCACTCGGATAGTAAAGCTCAAAGTGCATATCAACAAATAACGCAAAAATACATGGAATTCAAAGATGGAAGTACCTTCAATATGGAATATGGCTTTCTGTCCGAGTCGCATTCTATGTTCCTGGGGAAAACGAAGACATTCATAAGCAAACGCATCCTACTCTTACTAAGCTAATCATTAACTTAGTCATAATAGGAACTCCAGACAACCACCCCAAAGCAACACCTGGTTATGTTATCGCTTTTTCTTTAAGGATGCTATTTTCTTAACAATTTAACAAGTTTTCCGATATGGTAATCCAATCTTTCATAGATTAAATACCCACAATATAATCTTGAATTGTGGCCAAAAGTAAAAGTACGGTATTTAGTTCTAAGTTCCCAATAACATCAACCGGTTGGGAAACTTGAAAATGCAAGCCTTAATGATTACTTTGTCCAAATAGGATACAAAATATTAAGTAGCGGATATGAGAAAGAATGAACATACATAATATGCTGCCCAACGGCAGACCTCATGCTTCAATTCTGCATCCAACTTCTTCAGCAATTCATAAAGCAGCCTCTGATCCAACCCAAAAAAAAAAAAAATTTAATAATAATAATAATAAATAAATAAATAAATACATTACCTTGAATCAAAGTGGAAAAAAATCTGTAGCAAGCTACATGATGTGGAAACAGTACCTTTAAGATAATTTCTGGAGGTATACAATTTACTAGAAGCTCATAGAGCTTTTGCCGAACCTGATAAAGCCTAAAACATAGGGTGTCATACACAGAAATATAACGTCAGAAAGTTTGAAGTGGAATGTCATAAGACAACAAAAGAAGCACCAAACACTGTCAAAATGAAAAAGGGCATGTCCATTGTTGAAAGAGAAGGGGGGGGAAAAAAAAAGTTCAGACACTCCGTGAATTCAAATGCTACCCTTGAAAGTTGAAACAGAGTAAAGATGTTTAATTTTTATCTGTCAGGCCTATTAGCTTCTTTTTAAACATTCCGTAGAATTTCAGACGTGCAAAACAAGTTAAAGTTAGCACACAAGGCAATAAGAACCAAAGCAATTGGAAGCCAAAAAAATAAATTTCAACAAGGCACATGTACTACTAAACCTCCAATCGAATTATACATGGAGAACATTCAAGTCTATCTTCATGGATTAAGCTAAAAACTAGGAAACAAAGTAACTAAAGAATAATATTGTAATGTGCATAAACAAACCAACCTTTTTGGGCTCTGTTCCTTCATTATATCAGAAGCAATTTCAAAGATGTATTCCTCCCAATCCATTGGTGGTATTGCTTGGTTACTTGTAAAAGGATATCTGAATCCACGAATTACAGCACAAGGGAAAAAAAAAAAACCAAAAAAAACCAAAAAAAAAAAAAAAAACAACCACCATGAGTCTACGAATAGGTGGCACCATATGCATGATTTTAAGCCGCTAAATGATGGGAAGACAAAGGACTTACTGTTGAACGCGGCACGTCTCAAATGACAATATAGCTCTCCGTAGACTGCGATTTGATTTTTCTGCTATCCGAGCAGCAAATCCAGAAGGAATTTGTAGCCCTTCTTTTTTCCCAATGAACTCTAAAACCTTGACAATCTGTGTATACAATAAAAGATATTTCATTACAAGGAATATAATAACAGTCTTAATATGCTTCAGTTTTATGTTTAACGATGCATTACAAGCAGTCTTTTCATTAGGCATAAAAACAACATAGAAACATCCTTTTCTTTCATGGGGCATAAAAACAACAGTCTCAGTCAGTAAAACACTTCATTGTTCCGTTCCTGATGAGGTAAAATGGTAGAAGTACCAAAACAAAAAGGGTAAAAAAGATTAAAGAGGAAAAGAGAGAGAGAGAGAGAGATGAACAGTTTCTATGAAAAAAAATAAGTTAACAAGTAAAATAAGTTTTTTTTTTTTTTTTTTTTTAATTTTATTATCGATTTTGCAATAGAAATCCCTCAATATGTGACGAAACTAGAATAGCAAGCAAGAAAATTTATCCAACCTGCTCTTCTGTTGGTGCATTGATTCTCACATTCAAACATCGAGACCTAATGGCTTCACTAACTTTTGAAGAACTGTTACAACATAATATTAGCCGGCAATAGGCACTGTATTTCTCCATTGTTCTCCGAAGAGAATGTTGTGCTTCTCTTGAAAGTTTGTCAACCTCATTGAGCACCAAGACTGAAATAAAAGAAGACAATATCACATCAGTAACAAGGACAAACTATTTTTCCAAAAAAAAAAAAAACAGATCAAGTATTAAATCACTTCATAAGCATTACACAGACAAATATATTAGTTTTATTTTGTGTTGGTGTTTTTGATGATATGTATACATGTAGCATCATAAGCCAAACATGCGGTTCCTGAGACTAAATTCACCAGCACCCTGCAGCATATTGTTGAAAAAGATACAAATAACTTTCAAAAACTTATGTATATGTAACAAATTTACACCTGAATTCCTTGTCAAAAGTATGTAAACATCTGAAAGACAAGAAGTAAACCGCTAATAACTACCTTTGTACCCTTTTCTTCCCTTAGTGTCAATTGGCCTATTTTTGGCCATCTCTTTGATTATCTCTTGAACAATATATCTGTCCTGAAATCCTGCATCGCTGGGACTCAGTTCCACATGGTTGGTGCTTGACAATGTGGTCAGCTCTAAATCAATAGTTCTACTTCCGGCCTGAGAACAAAAAATGAAGCATATAGTCTGATTGCTTATGTATAAAAACTAACCGACCAAAATCCAACGACTCATCACTTTTTTTATTGGTCGCTCAAAAAAATGCATCATACCCAGTATTACTAATTCCAAAATGATGAATCAGAGAGGAAAACTCACATCAACTTTCCATGTCTTATTTTCGACCTTCACCTGCATCCAAAATGAAGAGAATTCGTCAAAAGCCAAGACATTGTAGAAAATTCCATAAGCAGAAAAACACCAAAGAAAACAAACAGAATCAAGCCACCCATCTGCATTTCGTTAATAGACTCAGCAAAGCTAAAATTCTATACTTTTTATTATGTACAGTTAATCAATAAAACGAGAACCAAAAACAAATATATATATGTGTGTATATATACTTTTGTTTAGAGAACCTATGTATATAAATACATGTGTTTGTGTGTGTTCTATTACATATTCACCTGTAACCAAACACAAATAAAAAAGGAACAACATACCCGGTTACGTCATGTACGGTCAAAATCTCTCTCAAATTTCTTTTCTTTTTCAGACCGTTGAAAAAATTCTTGACAGCGGGCCAAAGGCCACAGGAAGAAATTGTGCATTTTTTCATTTTCCGACATTTTCCCAATTACCAAACAGAAATTATAGTCAAAGGAAACGACAACATATTCATTTGGTCATGCACATTCAAACGCTTTCTTAAATTTCTTTTCTTTTTCAAATCATTAGGGGCAAACAAAAAACAAAAAATAATCTTGACTGAGACCACCAGAAAAAATACATTTTTTTAATCGGTTTCCAACATTTTCACGGAAACCAAACATAAAGATACACTCAAAGCAAACGGTAAAAGAAATGACAGAGAAAAGAACCTTCTCGGCACTGGAACCGAAGATCTGGCGAAGGAGTGCAATGATTAGGGTTTTCTTGCCGGAGCCTGAGGGGCCATAGAAGAGCAAATGGGGGCAATCCTGCTCGGTGACCTGCGCAATTAACAAATGAGAAATCCAAAATCGGAACCCTAGAACGAAAATCAGAGCACCAAAATGGAAAATTGGAAGAGGAGAGAGAAAATGGAGTTACGAGTTTCTTGAGGTTTTGGGCGATGTCTTGATGTACGAGGACTTGGTCTAGGGTTTTGGGACGGTACTTGTCGACCCACAACATCTTCTTCTTCTTCGATTAAGCTCAGCTTCACTGCAGAAGTTAGAGAGAGAAAGTGGAGAGAGAGAGAGAGAGAGAGAGAGGGAGTTCTCTTCTGCTGCGGAAAACTGGCGGGAAATTGGCAGCAACCTCTGACCTAGAAATGGTAAAAATAAAAAATAATTAAAAAAAAAAGATTTTAACATGTAAAAATTAGAGTTACGCCTCTTTAGTTTTAAGAATATTAGAGTGATACCTTTTTTAACGAACTTTGTTTCAGTTACAGCCTTCGACTAATTTTTGAAAATATTGAAAATGCACCCTTTTTTTTTCCCTAAAATGATTAAAGAAAAAAAGAAAGTTTAAGCAACCAAAATGAAAATTTCTACTAATTGACGAATGCTAACATTAGAAAATTACAATGTGCATGGTCTAAAAATTTATCCAACGATTAAAATAATAGTTTCTATACAATGAAAATGAACATTTCTTATGACCATCTTCTACACAATGTTCTGCTTTGTAAATGAAAAATACAGAAAACAATACTTTTATTACCTCCAAATATTATAAAATCAACTTTGGGCAAATTCCATTTCTACACATTGTTCTGCTTTGTTGTTTTGTTTCGTCTAAATGACCATCTTCTCAAGGCTTTTATTTTTTGTACTTAAAAAAATTCTTCCTATTTTGACCCTCATTTAGGGACTGTTTGGGTCTTATGTTTGCTTTTAAAATGAAAATTTTTGTTATTTTAAAATGAGAAACCAGTTTTATTTAAAAAAAAAAAAAAAGGAAAAAAAGAGGGAGTTTTTTTAAATTGGGGTTTGAGAATCTACATTTAGATGCTTTATTTGCATTTTTTATTTTAGTAAATATTGCTGAGTAATGCATAAAGTAAAAACAATGCCGAATAAGGATATAACACTAAAATAAATTTGACTGATCGATTTTCTTCTCCCACCTTCTCAATTTTCATGTATGTACTAAAAAAAAAAACTAATTATAAATAATTTGATATAAAGTTTCATTACTGGGAATTATTACCTCTCAACCTACATATTATTTGACGAATTCAGCTTTTTTTGTTTATCACCAAAGAATATTTGGTTTATTTTTCATAGCCTTACCAAAAAAAAAAAGTGGAGACTATAAAATAAAAGAATTCCTCTACAGGATTACGCAATCATCCCTTTATATACATGTACGCACAAATACCAGTTCCAAGCGGAAAGTGACTTTTTTTTTTTTTTTTTTTTAGGCTTTTTTACCAGAAAACCAAAAATAGAAAATAAAAATAAAAATAAAAGGCGAAGTGGAGTTCCCGGGAGAAGCACCGAACAGCAAGAAAAGAAATTCAATTCACGTCAGCTTATTTCCAAATAATTTCTCAAACCTTCGAACAGTCAAACATTAAACACAGTTAATTAATAATTGGTGGGAGAATTCTTTTTTCATTTTTTTATTTTTGAACTTAAAGTTAGGGAGATTCAAATTCATACGTGATATTACCGTTAGATTATGTATGTAATTATTTAAAAAAATCTATATTATATATTATCACATTACATAATTATCATATAAGTTATAAAAGTACTTTGTTAAGACATTAATGTTAATTTCATTATTTAATTTTGTCTTTTTAAAAAGTCTTAAAGTTGTCTTTTGAAATTCAAAAAAATAAAAAAAAATAAAAAAAAAAAAAAAAAAGTACGTCATTATATTGTTTTGCTTTTGATAATTCATCACGTTTTATTAACTTAAGATAATTGTGTGATGTATCCAATGGTTCGGAAATATACATGTGTATATATATAAAAATAGTATCCAAATTTGATGAATATTTAACGGTTTTGAATCTAAATACTAGCTCAAGAAGGGTATCATTATATGTATCTTACAAAAGAATTTTTGCTAAAACAGTTGTGAAAGAAATAAAGGGAAATTGTGAAAAGAAAAAGGGGGAGGAATAAAGTCAAGGACCTTTGTTTATTAAAGATTACTTTCTAAGACGACCTTCACAGTAATTCAAGTCATGAGGCTTGACTATAAACAATAACAACAAAAATAACTAGTTTCTTGGAAATTTTACATCCCATTTTTCTGCTGAGTCTTGGAGGCCAGGAAAGTGGAACCAAATTCACAAGAGTTGTGAACTAGACCAAGAATATATATATATATATATATATATATAGAGCGAAGTTAGTAGGCATAATCACATGGCGAATTTGAAGGAAGACTCAACAACGAATAAGAAAATGCACATTCAACCCTCATCAACATAGACTTCCTCTCTCTCTCTCTCGCAATTCCCAGCAAGGTACAATTTTCTTTTCAATTTTTTCAACACATTCTTTTGGTTTTGGTCTCTCTCTCTCTCTCTCTCTCTCTCTAGAGCATCTTCTTGCATTATATTTTCTAATCGTCTCCATCTTCTTGAAGCTGCTGTTGCTTATTTCTTGTTCTTGCTTGGTCTTCTTTAATTTGTATGCTCAGAACTTTTTTTTTTTTTTTTTTTGGGTTTCACAAATCTTTTCCCAATCATTGTACTCAATAGACAAAGGAAAATTGGATAAATTAAATAAATACTATATGTGAAGTGGTCTCCAAGTAATATTCTTTAAAGTTCTCTCTTCTTGAACAGTTTTTCTATACCAACTTGGTGTTATCATTGTGATCACATTTGACTTTCTCATTAAAAATACCAAACATGTTTCACAATTGTCACAGGCACAACAACCAAGCATCCTAATTGAATCCACAACAACGACATCAACCGCGAGTCGACTCATGAGAAGGCTCTTCGGAATTATTTTCCTTTTGCACCTAATCCTGATAACTGCTCTTGTAATCTTTGTAACGGTGCGAGGCCTCCGATCGGGCCACTTTCACGCGGCTAAATGGTATCCGCCGCTGCTCACTTCCACTGCCTGTGCGGCGGTTCTTTCTTTGATCTGGCAATGGCTCATAGACTTGAGCACTTCTAAAGCATTCAAGACTGCCTTTTGGCTAAGCCCCTTGTTGACATGTGCAGTAGCTTTGTTCCTTCTTACCATTGGCTCTTCAGTAACCCTGGTTGTAGGCATAGCTGCACTCCTCTGCTCGGTCGTTCTGTCGCTCTACAGCTGCTGGGCCAGTCCCCGATTCGAGTATGCTATTCGGGTCTTGAAAATATCCTCTGCTGATTCCCCTCCTCCAAAGCTACTTCCTTGATCTTACTATCAATGCTGGTCGGTTTTCTTTACTCTTGCTTATTAGTGACTGGCATCGGAGGAGCAAGGGCCCGAAGGGACAAGTTTGCGGCCTTGTTCATCACAATAATCCTGCTAAGCCTGGCTTGGACTATGCAAGTCATGAGGAACACAATGCTGGCTTCAATCTCACGTGTCAAGTACATGTACTTGGGGTATGGGATCGACATTGATGCACATGTGGCGCTCCGTGACACAATTAGGCACTTGATGGGAAGCGTGTCCATAGGCTCTGTGCTTGTGCCGGTTCTAGGAATCATCTGGGGTTCGGCTAGAGCCATGAGATTGATTGCAGGCAAGGACCAAATTTCCATAATCAAACACTTTTTTGTTATGTTGATGTTTCTCCATATTTTTCCTAAACTTAAGAAAAGTATCAACAATTTCATCCTTGGTTGCAGGGGACACGGACGAGTTTATGTTTTCGTGCGCCAATTGCTATGCCGGGGTTGCGTCCACTCTGGTGATGTATGGGAATAGATGGGGCTTTGTGTATGTGGGAGTCTACAATAAGGGCTTTATGCAGGCATCAATGGATGTATGGAACATGTTCAGGAGGACTGAGTTGGTAATTTTGATTGACTCAGATCTCACGGGCTCATTCTGTTTCCTTTCCGGGGTGGCGGTGGGTGCAATCTGCAGCCTGCTGAGCGGATCATGGGCACTAGCGGTTCACAAGAGCTATGCAACAGAACTTTCACTTTATGCTTTCTTCATCGGTTACTTCATGGTAATTAGGAGCTCAAATAGGAATTCCGAATCGGAAACTTCATAAACTTCTCTTCTGCTGCTTGTAATTCTGATGTAAAGTTTGTTTTTTGTTGCAGAGCCGGATAGCCATGGCATGGCAACAGGCATGCCTCACGGCTTACTACGTGGCCTATGCAGAGAACCCACAGAACCCACGGTTCGACTCCACCATTCCAACTCGCATTCAAGAGCTTCAGACAGTTCAGGCTTGATGATCACAAGCTAAGAATAATGTCCTAAAGTCATAACCATCACGCCAGAAGCAGCTACTTAAATTTTTTTTTTTAGTTCAATTTCTTGTGGAATTCTTGTATAGATTTTGAACATGTGAACTCGTACCAAAATGAGAGTTTTTTTTCCCCAATTACATTCATAAATTGTAAATGTAGAATTTCTTATTAAGAAAAAAAAAAAAAAAAGGGTGCAAGAACTAACAAAATTAAAAGAGGATTTGGTATCTGTGCCCCTTCATTTCTTGCAGTTTGACATTTTTCTCTTTTGAAATTTTTTTGTTACAATTTAGTCCTTGGATCTACAAAATAGAAGTGATTAACCAAATATTCTGTGGAGGTTAACATTTTGATTGGGATAACTGAATGTTTAGCATCCATGCCTTTGAACTTTTCTTCGTTTGGCACTCTCGTCCTTGTAAATTTATTTAATTTTTCGACAATTTACTCCTAGAATTAGTTCTAGAATTCCCCAAAATTTATCTCTTTGAGAGATTAGTGATACTGATAAACGAAAATAAGGACAGAGAGACATAAATCTAGGCGAGGAAAATAAAAAGAAACAGAAAACCATTTTTTCATTGTGTTTGATGTGAATTCCCTCCACTAATCTCTCCATATTTGAAGGCTGAGAAATCCATCAACCACTCCGTTCCGTCCTCGTTTCTCTCCTACCAAACATCTATCAATCATGCAAAAAATAACTGAGGAACAGAGGGCACACATGCTTGGAAAAAAAAAAAAAAATGATACCCCAATTGTTAGGGATGTAAAATTAGTTTACCTCTTTCCTAAATCTTAATTTCTACACTACAGAAGGCAAAAACCGTTCACAAATTTATGCTTGTTACATTACAGATCTTAAGAAGGCATAAACTTATAAGGAAAAATACTATTCGCCAAAAGGGAAGGAGTACTAAAATAGATTACAAATGATACTTGCATTTAAATTTTATAAAAAGGCTACAAAGATTGCATGAATTGTGACCCTACTAAAAGGAGATCTAACAGTATACAACTCAAGAATTAAAATCCAACAGAAGAAGAGAGGGGAACCACAGTAGTCATTTTAGTCGTCAAAGACTCAAAGATGACCTCGACCGCCACATTCTGAGCACATGATGTTACCGGTTCCTCCACAACCTATGCGATCAAAATCAGCAATGTTGGAACTTAGAAACATTTGTCTAATAATTCGAACACAAAAACTCGGATCTTCAGGATTCAAAACCCTGTAATATCCAAAGTTTGAATGTCCCAAATGTGAGATTCTAATGGAAAATGATAAACCAACACACCAATGACATTCTATGGATTTCTTTTACTATTTGACAAATCATTAGGGGATTTTCATTCCATAAAAGTTATAAAAGAAGTCCTTTTCGTTTCATAAAATAGATACAAAAAAAAAAAAAAAAAAAAAAAAAAAAAAAAAAAGAGGAACTGAGCAACCAAATATGGCCAGGCTTATCTACACAATAAAAACAAGCGTTCTATGTAACTAAAAAATAAATGAAAAAAGAAAAAGAGCCCTTTACTTGATTACAAGAACTCTGGCAACGTTGATCCTTCTCAATGAAAACATGAACAACAATAAGTTGTAACAAGGGAAATTTACCTAGGCACCGGACTTTGACAATAATCCCCTGGCTTTCCAATATTGAGTCAACATACAAGCCTGAACCAGAGCAAGTGGTGCAAAGGACGGCTCCTTTGGCCTGGCAATCATTGCATCGGGGATTATCTCCAATTAGCTTTTCAGCCAAAGATATTCCAACAGGCTTCTCAATTCTTTCTTCTGGTATAGCCTTATCATAACAAAACAAAGATTCAAGACTACTTCTTCGTCTATGCACATCTCCTGCTGAACTCGAGGCCTGTAACTTCAACATAAATTCTTTACTAAATGCCTACTCTTTATAAACTGACTTCCTAGTAAAAATAGCTAAATCGAATTCCATCCAGCAAATTAGCAACAGAATAAAGATTCAATTAAAATTCCTAATGAAAAATCAAAACCAGATTCCATGCAGAAAATAAGCAATAGGAGACGTTTCCTTTTTTAATTAGTCACGTTACTCAAAAAATTGATCAATCTTCAATACGCAAATAAGCATGTAGAAGTGTGCATGTGCACGCAAAGCAGAGACGCTTGTTAAATAGACCTCTCCGGTCCATTAGTTCTTCAGTAATAACTGCAAACCCAAATAACTTACTTATAGGGTCAACAAAAAGCAACCAGAATAAGAGCTTGAAGCTCTTAATAGTAGAGCAGAAGATAAAAGGCTCAACAGAGAATATCAAGCAGATAACCTGCTGCTTAGCCAATAACACATCACAAATTATAGAAAATTTTATGACGAAACAAGTTTTCTAATTTCCATGAATGATGATTGGACTATGCATCAAGAACACCCAATATAGCACCACGATTCACCAAAACCACGATTTCATTCAACAATTTTGCTTATTTGACGAGTCTAAGTTCTCTAGAACAATCTTCTCCATTCTATGCATAAGAGCTAATAACTACATCGGCTCGACTCCAAGTTGGCAGTTAGAACTATCGCAACTCAACACTTATCCACTATCACCAAACAACAGGTCAACTACTAAAGAAAAGCATTCAACGAGCTGAACGCAACCTAGAATTAAAACATGAGAAAATTAAGGTACTTTACTATTTATCCTATTAACTACTCCTATTCATCAAATCAAAATCCACTCCTAGTTTTCATAAAATTAAGTTAAGACAGCCAACTTCCATCAAGACCATCCCTTTCCACACGTTCAAAAACTTATACACACACACACACACACATATATATTAAAGCATATCCCATGTGGGATCCCAAAATCCCATGTAAAACAACAAAAATCCCATTTGGGGTCCTAAAATATGCAATTTTAAAGGTGATTGTGATCTAAAATTTGGCAAATTGTTGAAAAGCCAAACTTCAAAGTCATAATCTAGGAAGAAAAAAAGATAACAAAACAAAAAATCGAGGATAAATTTGATTCTTTTATTCCTTTCATCACAAGATCAAATTAAGGAAATAAGTAATTCAACCAATTCTTAACCAAAGTCTTCATTTTTGCAAGGAAAAAAAAAAAGGACAAACTTGCGGGGGGGAAAAGAAAAAGAAAAAGAAAAAGACAAACCCCTTTGGAACAAGAGCGAGAAACAGAGCCATTGGGAGAGAGAGCAGAGAGTTTGGGGAGGGACTTGGCTCCTTTCACATGAAACCCATAATTGATTTCGCCATTGGAATTGCAATTTGGTGAAGAAAGAGGCGAGAATTTGATCAGGGACGCCATATTCAGAGCAGTAGAACAGGCCATTTTCATATTACGATGCAAAAAACAATATATATATATAGAGAGAGAGAGAGAGGATTAAACAGCAATTTTGCAGTTCATATAGAAGAAGAGAAATCCAGAACTGAAACAAAGAAAAAGGGAAATGAAGAAGAAAGAGAGACAGAACGGAATTAATTAGGAACTAGGAAGCATTGGAGAAATCGATGACATAAAATGGTGGTGGTGTCGACTGTTTTCTTGTAATCTTCGGTGAGCATCAATTGGGGTGATCGCAATCTCGGTTTCAGGCCCAAGTTGGCCCAACTTCTTCACTTTATTTCTTTTTCTATTTTATTCTTGTTTTTTCTTTTCTTTTCTTTTCTTTTTTTTTTTTTTTAATGTTCCCGTTCTCAGTAGATAAAATAATAATAATACTAATAATAATAATATTTTGTTTGAGTTAAAATTTTTATATTGGAATTAATTGATTTTTTAAAAATGAATAAAAAAATTTGTTAACTTTTAAAAAACAGATAAAAAATAAGTTGAAAATTTTGGATTGAAACCTAAGTTTCAAACGAAACATGAATATTCTGTCACTTTAATTTTTGAACTTTTTATTGGTAAATTAGTCTTTAAATTTTTGTTTTTCAACAATTTTTCTCCCATAACTCTAAAATTCATGGATAATCCTCTATGGTGTAGTAACTAAAAATTTAAAAGGAATTATTAAATTGTGTTAAATGTTTTAGTTTTTAAGAATTTTAATTAAAATATTTCAATCATTTAAGAATATTTATATCATTTTATTTAAGTTGATCATTCAAATATATGTTTAGAGTATCACTTAAATTGTGTGAATTGATCCATTTGACCGTTCAAGGATAAAAATGAAATTGAGTTGTAACTCTATTATTATTTTTTTCTTTGGTTCTTTTAAAAGAAAAAGTAAAGTTACAAGCAATATGTTTTATTCCTTTCGGACGAAAGTAAGTCATCAGCGTGTCATTTTTCTGTGGGCTAACTAATAATGCTTATAATATTTTATTCCAAAGCGCTAACTAGTGGATCCTACTAGTATCTCATATATTTGATCTTCTAGATTAATAATTTATTTTTTTTGGTTAAAAAAAATCTGATGATAACCCTGTCATTATCTGTTTTGTAAATAATTTAACTTTTTTTTTTACTAAAAAAAATCTGATGATGACCCCATCATCATCTGTTTTGTGTTCAACACCGAGGCTGTGAAGCGGCTAGTAATGCATGCTTAGTGAAATGGCCAACCAGGTATTGATGGAGTCATGGAGATCATAATCCTTAGATTAAGCACTTGCTAAAAATTATGCATGATATGTTGATAGAATTCTCATCAAACAGATTTTATCAATAATCATAAAGAAATGGACTGAATGATCAAATAACATGAGGAGTTTTAAGTTGAATGTTCATTTCTGGACCTGTTAAAGGACAAAGCAAACTTGAGCCATACAAAGTTGGCTTCTTCAAAACTTTTTTATTTTATTTTTATTTTATTTTAACATCAAGCAACGTGCTATATATAGATATAAATTGGTAGCAAAAAAAAAAAAAAAAAAGAGTTGCATTTGAGTCCAATTTTCTGTAGAGAAGAATAAGACACATCATGTATTAGTGTAGATAAATTGGATACAATCACAGATTTAGCCACGTAAGTAAATATCATGTAATTTAGCTATAGGAATATAGACATAAAACAAAAGAAGAAAATTTTTTTTTCTTTTTTCCTTTCATGTTTTTACTTCAACCAATCCTTGTTTATATGGACGGTAAGAAGGCCTGATATATACTTCTTCGTTTTTTTTCTTTTTTTTTTTTGAATTTTGTACTGGCTTCTAAGTGGTACTTAATGGTGCCCGTTCATGCAATACTTGCATTGTGGTTACTTTTTCAGGTTTGTCAAACACATACTAATTTCTAGAAGAAAAAAAATCAATTAAAATTAAAAATTAAAACTCTTCGCACTCCTTATTAATTTAATTTGTGTCCTTTCAGACTAGGAAGTTGGATAAAGAAAATTATTCCCAGGTAATTAAATGCAAGTTCTTGTCAAGTACATGTTGTCCCATTTTGATTAGTTATATATTGATACTAAATAATACAAGTTTTTGACCTTTTTTTTTTTTTTTTTTCATATATATGCAGGAAGCAAGGGCAGATTTCTATCAATGCCTGTGGAACCTTATTAACTTGGAGTGTCTCTTATTTATCTTCATGTAGAAGATTGATGCAAACTAATCTTTTTTTTTTTTTTTTTTTTCCTAGAGTGGAGAGTGTGAAATACAGAAAGTTAATGTGTGTAGTAGTACTAAGACGTTGTCCTTTTCTTGGGTTCTTTCTATTTTTTTAAGAATTAAAAACACTAAAACCAAACCCACCACCTTTTTGTTTTTTTTAAATGAAAGTTAATGTGCGCATTGTCTTTTAATTTTTTTTTAAAGCTAATTAGATCTTCGGTTTTTTTTTTTTTTTTTTTTTTTAAACTGTTGTTGAAAATGAACATTCCGCTATTAGAAGTACATCGTCATATTTAAGAAGACCTAGATTGATTGCATGTACTAAAGTCCATCGTTGTGATATCAACAGAATCAAAAAAATTGATTTGAACGTATCCCTTTCCCTAGGGAAATTCCTTTTCAATCCGAATTGATTTTTCAGCTTTTTAAATCCATAATTGTCCTTTGTTAATATCAAAATAGTTATTGTTTCCTTTCGTTTAGGAGGAAGGGTGAAGATGAGGAAGGATAAAGAGAGTTTGAGGGATGTAGAAGATTGTAGATACGTATTATTTATGTTGTTTGAAGAGAGAGGAAAGTTGAAATAAGAGATTAATTATTTGTTTAATTACTATATTGTTATTTTACAAATTGTATTAGTAATGTTTTTGGGGGTTAGAAAAATCATTTCAAACTCAACCAGGAAGGTGAGTTTACATCATTCGATTGCAATTTAGTTGACTCGAAGGCAGGCTCTCTACCTTCACCTCTCGTCGCTTCCTTCCACCCAAATAGTGGTTTATACTTCTCCTTCTGCCTCTGCAATCTGATGGGCCCGGAGGAAGGGTCTCGCCCTCCATCCTGTTATTTTCTAGCCCTCTTCCCTCCAATCAAATAATAGATTGCATCTGTCCTTCCATCCCACTCCCTCCCTCCCTACTCCCTAGTTCCCTCCTCCTATCCCTTCACACGTGTTTTTCGCACAAACCTCGTCTATCGAGCTAATGTTTAATATTCCTTTCTTATTAATTAATTTATGAATAAAGCCTGATCACTTGAGGACGTCCGTGAGAGTCGTGAACTATTTTTGTCTTTTGACCAAAATAAAACTCTAACATATATATCCACATGCTCATCACGATGTTAATATGCTCATTCATTTTGTTCATTTATTTAATTTATTTTTGCTTCTTCAAATATTTAATTGATTTTTCCAGTTAGAATAAACAAGGAAATTGCTTTGCCTGATTTCTTTTTATTCTTTCATTATTAGATTATAATTATTTTTTAAAAGTCTTTTTAATTTCAAAAGCCCAGCGATGGATCTATGGACCTTCATAAACACACAAGAAGTCTGAAATATCCCAACTAATTAGATACGACACGACACCTGGAATAAATCCTACAAGAAAACTCAACTTTTTGTTAAAAAAAAAAAAAAAAAGACTTAACAAATAAAGGATTTGATCTAAAAATAAATACAAATAATTATTATAATAATATTTTTAATAATTTAGAATCACTCTCATTATAATAAATAAATAAAGAAGGGTCAAAAAGTTACAAAGCAAAAAATAAAATAAAATAAAATAAAATAAAAAAATGAACATGAGATTGGTGCGGATAAGCTCGCACTGCCTAGGGGAGGGGTTCCATCACCGTCTGGGAAGACTCACTTTTGATTTAAGAATCTCTCTCTCTCTTTCTCTCTCAGAGAACCAAGCAACTCACTTTGTCGTTTGATTATCCATTTTATCTTTAAATAAAATATATTTTTTTATTAATTTTTTTTAAATTAATAAATATTATAATTTATTTATAAAAAAATCAATAAATTTTAATTTAAAAATTTCAACTCCAACCGATAATCCAAACACAAATTAATATTCAAAACACCATGTTTGCAAAGTCACAAGATATCTCTTTAAAAATTAACTTTTTGAAAATACTAGATTATTCTTTGTTACCTGTATTAACTACAATTTAATACATTAATTAAAACCAATAAAAAATTATCAAAATATTTATGAGGAATAAAAAAAAAAAAAAGAAACTCCATAGTATATAAAACCATAAAAAAATAACAGGCACACCAATTATAATCCAACTTTTAAATACCAATTATATAATATGTGAGTTGTCATTAATTTATTTATAAATGATTAAAACATTACTTCATCAATTATTTACTTATATCAATAAATGGATGACATGTGAGTTGGTATTCAAAAAGTTAATATCAGAGTTGGTGTCTTAGTACTACTTAAACCGTAACGTGCTAAAACTAGATTTATCATCCTAACATTTGAGATGAAATTTTAAAAAAATTTATAGAATACTACTCGTTAAAAAAGTATGATATATAATTGCAATATATATGTCGACCAATACTAAATAAGAAAAATTTTGAATTTTTTATCCTTAAAAAATTAAATGCTTTAATTAAAATTTTTATCCATAGATGCGTCACACTAAGTTAAAAAATTCTGGATTCGTGACTAAGATAGACGTATTAAAAAACAAGTAATTGGACAGGTTTAAATTATTAAAAAATTGGACAAGTTAAAATTCTAACAGGACGTGCCGTTCAACTTTTTAAAATTTTGCAGTGTTTTCGTAAAACGGTAAAAGCAAGAGTGTAGTACTCTTTGTCGTTTTTGTGTAAAAGGTTTCGTTGCTCCCCAATAAAATTGCTTCCATTTAAGTAACAACTACACGTCGTTTGTCCGTTGATTCTTCTACAAATTGCGGTTCTACTAATTTTAAAGTTTCCCGTCATTTTCCGTAGAAACGACAAAGCGCACATCTGTCGTCTATTGTATGAAATGTGTGTCATTAATTTCAATGAAATAGTGGGAATTTAGGGTGATCAGCCAAACCAAACCAAACTGCCTATTTTAAGTGAATTACAAACCAAATCAAACATTGAAGAAATCTGAACCAAATCAAACCAAATCGATTGTAATTGGTTTGGTTTGGTTTTTTAATTGACTTGAACTAATCTTCATTAATTTTTTCTTAGTCAGAAGCAAAACATGATCAATTAGTATGATAAACATTTATGTATTTATAAATCATAGATGTTAATGACTCAAATATAAAGTAAAACAATCAGTAAAGCATTCTCAATGAAACTACAAAAATACATTAATTAGACACAACTTGTCTTTTATAAAATATATAATCCATTTTAATAAGATATAATAAATTTATTATAATTAAAATAAATAAATCAATTACATTTTATAAACATAGATATCTAATTTTAAAAAGGTACATATGTCATCAATTAATCATATTCAAATTCTCTAATCCAATTAATTAACATCTATTCCCTATATTGCCAGCGAATCTCTTTAATATATGCATTAATCTTTCTCAAGTATTAACAATTTATTATAATAAGTCTTATCACCTCTTGGTCTCAAACAACTTATCATAATTCATTAAGAAGCTGAAATTCATGATACTATATAAGTTTCGTAACTATTTTTAACTTAAGACAATCTCATGGTAGATTAAATAATGACTTATTCAATTATCACTTATCAGTCTCAAATCAAATACCAAATCATGCAAAAGTTAGTTAAAAATTCACAAGCATTAAGTACAGATTAAAATACTTTACATAGAACTAGAATAAACATCATTTAATTAAAAAATAGAAAAAAAAAACTCAAACAATCATAATCCAGATAGATAGATCGTATCCTTAGAAAAGAAAATTACTTCATAAATAAAAATAAAAATCTACAAAATAATAGTTTATTCATTCTCAAATTACAAAAATAAAAAGATATGAAATAAAGTAAGAAAATCCAGTTTGAATATGTCATAGGTCTCCAAAGTCTTATTTTAAAATTTTTTTTCTCCCTTTTTTCTTGATAATTCAAGATAACATCTCCCTAATTTTGTAAAAACTCAATACTGAATCTAAAATATTTTTTTTCTTCCTTTTCTTCTTTTGGTTTTCGGCTCTAGCAACCAAAGACCAGAAAGAGCATGGAGCCCTAAGCTTTTATTTAAAGCCTCTAAGCCTCAAATCCATACTGTTTTTTTTTTCCTTTTTTATTTATTTTTTTCCTTTTCTTTTCTCTGCTATAGAGGCTGACGTGCAGTAGTCGCAGGCCCTACGGAGACAAGTGGCGTGAACTGATTGGGGAATCCTAGAGCTGGGACGCGTGGGACACGAAGCACTGGATCCGGCATTTGTTGAAGTTGTTGACACATGGATGAATCACGCGCCAGGCTGGGGAGTGTGTGCAGAACTTGCGATTTGGGCCTTCTCCTGGTTGATCTAATGGTTGAAATGGTGTGTAAGCGTGTGTGTGGGCTGCTCGTGAACGGTGGAAAGCTGAATCCAAATTCCTCTTAACATTTTATCGATGTTTTGACTCCATTTAAGCTCCAAATTGTTAATTTTACCCGTAAACATAATTAACTTATACATTTAGAATAACATTATTATTTTGGAGAAAAATCAAGATAAATAATAAGATTATAATAAAAATATAAACTTTATAATGTAAAATAACTTTATAAAAATAGAGTTATCAACTTATCAAGAAAGTGGCAAGGAAGTCCATGTTGGTTCAAATCTGACTTTTATAATTCATCAAAAAAAAAAAAAAAGAAAGGAACTTTTGTTTTTGGAGTTTTGAAAAGTCAGTTTTGGACGACTGGACCATTAATAGCCCGCCTTTATAGAAGGGAGTATAATTTGAGCTATTTTTAAAGGATTTATGAGATCACTTGAGTGAACTTTGGTAAAATTAATCTCTAGATAGTTAAAAAAAAAAAAAAGATACCGAACATATATAAATTTTTTTAAAAAAATTTTGGAAATATCTTCTTCTTTTTTTTTTTTTTTCCTTTTGAAATAAAGATATTTTATATTTTTATCCTTCCTAATTAATATGATCTTATTTTATATAATTTATCTTACTTGAGGTTAGAATACTCAAATTATTGTATTGAGATTATAATCCAGATATGTGTCTTAACTTAATGATATTGGATAAATTCATAATTTAATACCCTCTATTCCATCTAGTGTGTCATGCAAATGAGTTGGAGACCAACCTCATAGATCAAAGTTTGACCGTCATTTAATATCAAATGGGTTAGTTATAGAACTTATTCTAAAAAATTAGTTCTAAGGAATTGGATGTCTAATAGTTTATATATTAAAATCATAACAATCTAGGTAACTTAACGATATTCACAATCAACGTGAAATACTTGACTTGTTTTTTATTTTTTATTTTCCAAATGGAAGAACAACTTTTTTCTCTACTCCCATATATTATATATACTAGGGCGTTTAAGCAATTTTTGTGAATCTTTCTTTTGCCATTTTTGCCCTTTGCTTTTGTAAATATACCGGCAATTGGCTTGCTTGGCTCTGTATTGTATTTTGGAGTTTCTAAAGGATATTTTTAGAGTCTAAAGTACTCGTTCTAAGGATATATGACACGTGTCTTATTGTCCTTGAAACTGAAATCTCTCTCTTACTCACAAATTTTTATTTTTTGGGCTTGAAATCTCTCAAACACATACGTTATTCTCTCCCCTCTCTCACTCACATGCTAATAATATCAATAATATTATTATTTCTACCTCAATAACAACAACAACAACAGCAGAGCAGCAGCAACAACAATAATAATAGTAAAAGTTTAGTAACATAAATTTAGTAAATATATTTTAGAAAATCGTGGATATATGCTTGCAAACTTTGACCCGAGATTTGTCGACGCCCACCAATATGTTCAAAAAAAATCAGCCAAGAAAAAATTTGTTTCTATTCTATTTTGAAAAATATATCATGAACGTGCCTGTCTCTACAAAATTCGATGACCCTTTAGCACAGATGAAAATTCATCGCTAAAGGACAAAGCTAACTATTGTTTACCAAAAAAAGGCATAGTCCAAATCTACCAGTCGTATCAAGACAAAAAAAAAAAAGGGACAAAAAAAGGACACAATTGCTTCTCCTACCTCTCACTCTCTCTCCCTCTCTCTCTCTTTTTGTGCTGCGCTAGAGCACACAAATTGCCTATTTTGAGCACCAAGACAAAAAGCTGAAAATATTCCCCTTTATCTTTAATTAGGTGGCTCATGTCAGCCTCCTTTTTAATACAAGTCTAACAGAAGAATCTAGTTACCCAAACCGCTGGAGTAATATAGTGATAGAGCAGAACCGGACCTATAAATATTGAAGCTCCTGAAGCATTTGTTGCAAGGCCAGAATCAAATATTTTTTTCTATTTTTGTTTTTTGGTTCTTCTTCTTTCATTCTTAATTTTCCTTGTTGTTTGCTTCTTCACAAATAGAAATGGAGCTCTCAATTTGTCATACTTCATTAGAGTCCCATCTCTTAACAATAGGTGGAGACCAATGAAGCAGCTCAAATCCCAAAATATCAAATTCTCCAACTTGTTACTTCCTTCAAAATGTTCCACCAACAAGTTGATGAATATGCCAATAGGGCTCTATGGCGCCCAAGGCAGGTTCTCAAAATCCTTATCATACGGCCAACATTATTATAAACGTGCCACTATCAAGGTTTAGTTGTTATATATATTTGTTTTTCAACTTATGTAATTTACCTTGTTAATTATAGTTGGTCCAAATTTGGTTTTTCTGTATACTAATGAAGTGAAACTATTGATCTAGGCAACCGCTAGCGATGAAGCCTTTGGTTTTAATCCAATAATAACTGATGTTGCACGTTTTGGATCCACCTGTTATAAATTTGTGAGGCCCTATGCAATCAAACAAGCAGTTATATCGACCCTGTAAGTGAAAATAAGAAATTTCTATGTCTCTCAAATGCAGTTGCGCATAGGAGTACTATATGTATAATTCATATCTACCTATTAACTTTTTTTTTTATGTGCAGTTGTTTGTTTGCAAGAGTGTTAGTGGAGAATCCACAATTGTTTAAATGGTCTCTACTATTTAAGGCATTCCCAGGCGTACTTGCTATTATAGTCGCCCATGCTTATTTTAATGGCATCAATCAAATTTATGATGTTGATATTGACAGGTACAATCTAATTACAGTGTGTATATATATATATATATATATATTCCAATATCTTTAAATGATTGAATTGAAAAAACAATTCCTTAAACAGTTAGTGGTAGTTTTCAACATTTGTAATCAAAATAGCAGTCTTCTAAAATTAAATTACTTCATGAAAAATTGTTTCTATTTTCAAGTCATAGAGTTTTATTTTTTTAATTTTAATAAGTTTTCTTTGATGTCTTGCTTGAAAAAAATGCCTGATAACTTATGTTTGTCTTCATATTCTTTTCTGTTTTTAGGATGAACAAGCCTTATTTACCTATACCAGCTGGAGAACTGTCATTAAAACAAGCATGGATGTTGGTGATATTTGATTTAGTTGCAGGCTTATCGATTTTGCGGTTGATGAATGCCGATATAATCACTACTTCTCTCTATTCACTTGGTCTTTTAATTGCCCACTACTATTCGGCTCCACCAATTCGATTTAAGAGATTTTCCCTTGCAACATCTATTTTGCTTCCTTTGGTACTGTTCTTATATTATTTTCTTTCTGTCCTCTGAATCTAAATGTATTCAATTGAAATTATGTTTTGATTTATATGGCTAATGGAGTCGTTGAAAATTTATCGAATCAAATCTCATAACAAAGGCAAATTATGCGTGCAGACCTCTGGTGGCCTACACAATGTTGGTGTTCTTTACTCTACTATAGCTTCCCTTGGACTTCAATTTTCGTGGAGGTGTGTGACAATTTTATAAAACCATTTTACTTTTTTTGTTTATAGTTTCTCTTGTCTTTGTCAAACCTTGAAACTCCATCTTAAAAATAGAAAACTTTGAAGAACTTTCACCTTGAGTGGGCGGAAGAAATAAAATTTAGCATTATTCTTTTTGTTTTCAATATAGTCTCATATTTAGATCTCAATTTGTTTTGCAGCCCTCCAATTACTTTTATCGTTGCCTTTGCAATATTGTTTTTCGTGGTTATTAGCATCTCAAAAGATCTCACAGATGTTGAAGGAGACTTGAAGTAAGATGAATTTTCTTTTTATCATTATAACATTATATATACATCTTAAAATCTAGCTAGAAATTTTTTATTCCTATCATCCTTTGGATCTCGAAGCACTAGCTTACAATATTTAACATCATGAACAAAATAAAACAGGAATAACATAAGGACATTCACAGCAATATTCGGACCTAGAAATATTACACTTTTCTGCACCGGGATGCTTCTGCTAAATTATATTGGTGGTATACTGGCTGCCATTTGCATGCCTCAGGTAATTATTTCTTGGTCTTCAAAACTGACATCGCACGCACACACACACATACATATTTTTATTTTGAAAGAAAAAAAAATCCTGTAAAACTATTTGATAAATATTATAGACTTTTATGTCTGTAAAATCTATTCCCTTCTTTTCCCTGTCCATTTTGTTCCCTTTTTTTTTTTTTTAATTTATTATAACAAGTTCTTTTTTTTTTTTTAAATTTCTTTATATATATATATATAGGCTTTCAAGAGTTACTTAATGGTGCCCGCTCATGCAATCTTTTCACTATGGTTATTATTTCAGGTTTGTCTAATTATCAAACATAAATTTCAAAATAAATAATAAAAGTAGAAGTGCAAACCTAAATTCTTACAATTACTTGTTTTCTGTTGTGTCCTTTATCAGGCTAAGAAATTGGACAAGGCAAATTATACTCAGGTGATTTCGACGTTCTTGTCAAACACATGCTGTCCTATAGTAAATATTAAACAATAGATATATATATATTAAATTATGTCGACACTAATTACAAATTTTACTTTTTCATATATGCAGGAGTCAAGTGCAAAATTCTATAACTTCCTTTGGAACCTTCTTAACTTGGAGTTTCTCTTATTTCCTTTCATTTGAGCAAATAGTGCAGATTCATGTCCATTTTTGGTTTCTTCAAGAAACTAGAGTGGAGAGGGAGAGATAAAGAGAGTTAGAGGGTGTTTGGTGTGTTAGTTTGAGTTGAAATATTTTAGTTGTAATAGTAAATTTTTTTGAATTTTCAGAAAAGACAAAAAACTTTTTGAGAAAAGACAAAAACTTTTTAGGAAAAAGACAAAAAAAAGTTTGAAATGAGTTGGAGTTGGAATGATTGCCAAACAAGACATTAATAAAGTGCGTAATATTGTTTAGAACATTGTTATTTATTTATTTATTTTTCCTTCGAATAAATGTGCTCAAAATAAATGACAGTTATAATTATTATAAATCTCATAGAAATATACTAAAGAGACAATGGTTAAACCATTGATCACAACAAAGAAACAAAAGGAAATTTGAATCATATTCTAACTGAGAAGTTGATCATTGCCTTCCAATCGGTCATTGAAAATATTAACGGCGAAGCTGTGCATTATCTGAAGCAACATTAACATTAAATTTTGGCCATCAGTCTGTGAATGATAAGCGCTGCTAAAATCAAACTTGGTATTGACCATCTTCCCCAAACTGTGCCAAAAAGGGCTAAGAGAGTGCGTACGTATCTCGATCTGAAACAACAAACGTCCACGGACCGACCATGAAGACGGTAAATCTCCCGGAAGAAAAGTTGCGTTTGTCGTCTTCTTGCAAGGAATCGAGAAGGCCATTTTAGAAAAACTCTCCACCATCACAAAATTGCATCCTTACCTTTCTACGTGCGAGGCAGTCCCAATGCAAAACCAAATTAATGTTGATGTTTGTCCATGGGTGATTCGGGATTGGCAATGGCATGCACAATCCAGCATTTGTAGCTTTACTTTTGGACACCTGGTAATCTGAAAATCCCAAAATACCACCTTTCAATCCGAAAACATACAAACAATATATAAATAAACAGCTCGATCTTTATAATGATACCCTATGATATAAATTTATATGAAATATTTAAAAAACTTGGTTAGCGGAAAAATGGCATCTTAAAGGCGGTTTGAGGTAAACGACAGGGAGAAGAAAATTCGAAATCTGATCATAATTAGACAGGGAAAGTGGCCCACTGGTTGCCAACCAAAAAGCCTTCAATGCCGCGCACATCGGTTGTAGGCAACTGATGATGTGGAAGCTTTCAATGAAATATAGTTGAGTTAATAGTTGTGTTAATGGATGAAAACAACACGTATTTTTTTTTTTTTTTAATTTGCTGAACATTTATGTTGACGTTTAATTGAGTACATGGCATGTTGTCTTATCAATCAATTTTTACTCTACATTTTATCTCTAAATTTGGATCTCCAATTCCCAGACATACATATATATATAATCTTGCTAAATATATAAGATAAGCTTATCATGTTAAAATAAGTCAGCTAATGATATCATAGGGAACTGATAATATTCCAATCCAGCAAAATCTGATGAATAACTTTGGGTTGCTAACACAAACGTAGATTACAAGAAAGATATATAGTCTTGGTATTTTCAAAATGTTGATCACCTAGTCAACAGCGGTTTTTCAATTACAGTGGGTGTTTTGAGTATTTGTATTGTAAAAAATTAGGACCAATGTCATAGTTACATAAATACATACATACACACACACACACACATATATATATATATATATATTGTTGTTTGGATTTAAGATATCGTGGATGCCTGCAAACATTGACCCCAGAATCATCGCATGTGGAAACCCTTATCTTGGGCGAAAGACACAAACTGAAATATTCGCCTCATTTAATTAGGAGGCCCACGTCACGCTTTTTGTTTTTTTGTTTTTTTCCTGTCTAACATGCAATTAGTAATCGAAACAACTGGAATAGGATGATAGAAGAAAATCTATATGGATAATTAAGCTCTTGAAGCCTTTTTTTAAAGGCCTTTTGAGAATAAACTCTAATTTATTATTATTTTTTAGTGGTTCCTCTTTCACTCATTATTAGTTTGCCTTTGTTGTTGCATCTTCACATACAAATGGAGCTCTCCATAATTTCTCACTCTTCATTGTAAGTCTCATCTATTAACAATAGGCTAAGACGAATGAACCAGCTTACAACCAAAAATATCAAATTTTCCAATTTGTTTCCATCAAAATGTTGCGCCAACAAGTTAATGAATATTACATTGGGGCTCTATGGCGACCAAGGCAAGTTCTCAAGTAGAACAAAGAGCTCTACTTGAGAACATTTTGCTGCAACAAAAGAACAAAGAGAGCTTAAAGGACCTCGAGGGACTTACAAAGAGGCTGCCAAAGTGCCGACACTTGCCACACACGCCTCGCCCCCGACACAACCAGAGACCATGAGATGTATCTTCCAAAGCGCCTCCCCACATATCAGCGGACATATCAAGGGCAAAACTTAGAAAAAGAAAAATTGTAGATCACATTTTTTAATTTAGGACCAAAATTTCAGGAGCCCTAGGGTTGCTCCTCCCCTGGGCGCCCTAAGGTAGCCCCGTCCTTACCTCTGCTACTTTCTGAATGGTTGTGATCAAGGTAGTGGTTTTCTAAAATTTAATATAAATATGTTTTTGGGTTATTTACATAAATGTCTAAATTAAAATTATGATTTAAAATATATCTATTTTTTCTTTTATTTATAGGTGTGTCTAGTTTGATACTTATAAAGACCACATTACCTTTTTCATCAAGAATTGATTAAAAAAAAAGGAACTAAAAAATCTCTTAAAAAATGTCAAACTAAGCAAATCTCTTACAAAGGGGAAAAAAAACCATTTTACTTGATTTATTATAAAGAGAGGAAAAAAAAAAAAAAAGACCATTATAGATATTAGTTGGATTGTAAATGAAATACAATCATTATAACAAATAATTGGTCATTAAGATAAAGTTCCCAACGAACATATAAAGAAAATTAAATAGATATTCTACATAAATATTAAACACTTTAAAACCTAAAAAATACATCATAGTAATATAGTAATTATTATAAAAGAAAAAAAAATCATATTGATATAGTAAGCATAAAGAGGGAAAAAAAAAACATACAACATTTAAAACAATATCATAATGATATGGTAATTATCATAAAGAAATAAGCAACTTCATATGATATTTAAACTTTAGAAACGAACTATTGAAATAAACAATATTTCAATAATAATAAATAAAATAAATTATCATTATAATGTTATAATTATCATAAAGAACATAAATCATACTTAAAAATAGGCTTCTAAGAAACCAAAATCATACTACAAGCAATTACTATAATAAAGAACTAGTCATTAACATAAAGATACAACATGGATGAACAAATAAGGAAAAAAAAAATATGAATCATGATGAAAGAAGATTATATAAATTTAATAAAAGGACAAAGTGCGTACTATAAATAGTTGTTTTTATACATATGTGTACTGTTATAAAAAAAAATGGACATATTTTGAAATGTGGTTCTAAAACGGAAAACGTATTGTCATTTATTTTAATGAAGTTGTTGTTGTTTGAATGAAAACTACATGTGATTCTGTAAGCAAATGGCATGCCGTTTATCCTTTTTTTTTTTTTCTAGACATTTATTCTAAAAAAATTTTTTTTTTTTTGCTCGCACAAAAACTGGAAAAATTTTAATTTCAGTCTTCACGCTGTGCAATTAAGAAAACTTTATAATAATAATAATAATAATAATAATAATAATAATAATGGAGCATCTATAATATAATCCAAAAGATGCTAGAAAATTTACAATAACATTTACCTGCTAGAAAATTTACTCATAATTTACAATAACATTTACCTGCTAGAAAATAAACCCAAAAGAAAATAGATTCACACAACCCATGGACTAAAATACAACGTCTATAATATAAACAAAATTTGGTACCTGATTCTGCAAACATGGAGCATCTATGGATAGTGAGGAGTGAGCTTTTGGATGCAAGAGTGAGATTCTTGAATCAAGTAACCTGAGAAAATAATTGTTGAAAAAAGCCAAACCTTCGGAGGGTAGGAAAAAATCAAACAAACAAACAACAATAACATTGAACTTCTGAATCAACATCCATGAAGACATGAATTTTTGGAGAACTGCGAATTAGGGTTTTTTTTTTTTTTTTTTTTTTTTTTTTTTTTTTTTTTTTTAACTTTGTTTATATATTCAGTCACGTGCAAAGTACATGCTTCGCGCATGCAATAAAACAAGTTTATTAAAACAAATAAGAAATAAAATAGATGAATAGTTTTTTTTTAAATCATAAATTGATTTTTTTTTTTTTTGGAAAGTGAGAAAAGTAAATAGAAAATTTTAAAATATTTTAATTAAGTAACATATAATTTATAAACTGTTTTCTCCATACATGCTACTATAAAATGTTAATTTACATTCTTTTTTTTTTTTTTTTTTTTTTGCAATTACCGGAATTATAAGAGAAATTAGATGGTAGAGAAAATAATGATTCTAAAATTTAAGAAAACACAAGAGAACAAAAAATATTGGTAGAGGACGGCCAAGACAGAAATGCCATTGGGATACATGTGGAGGAAAATGTAATTAATGGTTCACTGCTAGAAGGACGTTGTATCTACTCATAAAAGACATGATTTAGGAGGAGAGAAGGTTGTAGATCTAATGGGGTTGATGGAGAGACTGGCTCCATCACCAATTATGATGTTACGAGAACGAGTATAATTGAAATGAAGAGAAAGCTTCTTGAGGATGCATGTTAGTGATGTGATTTAACGTTTCAGAATCAAGTAGCCATTGGGATGTGGTTGGTAGTGCGGAAGAGGCAAAATGTGCTTCAGGTGATGGTTGGTGGTTTCTTTGGTTGGTATTTGACAATATAAAAAGCACTCAAAGAACACTCTTTTTTAAGTCAACATTACACAAAATAATAATAATAATAATAATAATAATAATAATAATAATAAAGCTCCTATTTGGTTCCATGTATAGTGTATACAACTTTTTTTTTTTCCACTTGCAAGCAAAAGTAAAATAATAGTAATAAGCATAATATATTCCTTTCCTTGAATGCAAGTCATTAGCCTCTCGTTTTTCTCTCTTCTAGTTCTAATTACAGTTGCCTAATATCTTTATTCTTTTGCATGAATTTCCCTTTTTAATATCACCCCTGCTGGAAAATCCAATATTTTATCACCTGGATCGGTATCATTTCTTACAATAGAGGCAGAGAAAAATATAATATCTAATTCCTAACCGGGCTAGCTATAGCTATAGCTATAGCTATAGGCAATGGAATCCGGCTGTCTACAAGGCTGCGAAGAACGGCACCTACAGTTAAATCCAGAATTGTACTGATGAGGGTTCAGAACTCCAGTTGACATGCCAAAAAAACACCATTCTTCATATTGCAGTGAAACATGGAAACACGAAGGCCGTCGAGAAAATCCTCACATTCGTCGCTTAAGTATGAGGCCAACATGAAAGGCGACACACCACTACATATCGCGGCAAGGTTAGGGTATCTAGAAGTTGCCAAACTTCTTCCCAGGAGTTTCATGAAAGACCAAGGAGTAGCTGAAGCGGGGATTTCACGAAATCCGTTCCACGCATTGAATATGAGGAAAAATACGGCACTTCATGAGGCCGTGCAGAATGGCCACAAGGACATCGTCGATTTCCTAATTGACGAAGATCAAAGCTTGGCTTCATTAGAAATGACACCGGAGAGTCCCCTTTGTTCATGGCTGTGGAGAGAAGATTTAGCGGAATAGCTCTCCGTATCTTAGAGTATTTCACCGCCGAATGTTGCCCCCCTTGTACATCAGGTAGGAACGGCATGAACATCATGCATGCAGCAGTAATTTGCCTGCAAGATAGTAAGTGCTCTTTAACTTTTTCCCTTACTTATTTGGACCCTGTCCATTTGCATGACACGTTATACGTGAATAAGAGTATTAGAAGTTAATTTGTCTCGTATCGTCAATAATAAACATTTTAAATTTCTAAACCTATTTTCTTTCTTTAGAAATCATTTTAATCACTAGAAATCAGTTTCAGCATATTTTTGTGTCTAGCTTTATAGAGTACTAAATCTCAGCAATATTTTTGCCACTACTCTTTAATTTTGTAATTGCTTTTAATTAATTAGGAAATCATCTAATGCTGAAACCATATTGGTGGAGATGTACTGCGGGTGTTTTCAAATTCCTGGTCTCATGTATGACGTTACGGTGCTTGGTGTTTAAACAAACTCATGAAACCCTCATCACAGGTGAAGGTAACCACAGTACACATGACTTCAACTCATATTCATTTCCTTCTTACAAATTGCATATACAAACTATGTGTGTGTATACACACGCACACACACTTCAATATGCCAACTAACCGGATTAGGGCATTGATTTTTTTTTTTTTTTTTTATGAATGACGAGAGGGTGCAACTAGCATAAGAGGGAATTAAGAGCATGAATTATTGGCTATTAACCTATGTCTGCTGTGGTGGATGACGAGCCCCAACTGAATTTTTTTTTTTCCTTTAACTTCAACTCTAAAAAGTTTGTGGTTTTTCTATTTTGCTCCTACCAAAACTTACAAGTTCTCACACAATCCCCATTAAAATTAATTTTATCCAAAAATATTGTGGGTTTTTTTTATTTTTTCCATGCCCACTACATATTAAAATTTCTCACAAAAAAAATATACACCTTTTTGTTTTTATACTTTGACGTTTTAATTTATCTATGCTCCCATTGAAAAAAATTGTTTGGCTCCGACCCCGAATGTTTGCTCGCAGAGATTGTGAACAACGTATTGGAAAAATGCGGACCTCAAATTTTAGAAGAAAAGGATGACTTCGGGTGGATACCTCTTCATTACGCTGAGTATACGGGCAACGTGGAAGTAGTAGAACTATTCTTGAAGAACAATAGTTCCCTTGCCAACATTACGGACGAAGAAGGAATGAGTGCACTTCACATCAGTTCAAAGAGTGGGAAAGTTGGCGTAGTAGAAACACTACTGAAGAAATGTCCTGACGTTTGCGAGTTATCGGATAATATAGCATCCGAGCGGCTCTACATGTTGCGGTGGAAAGCGGAAGAGTTTGTTGAAAACTGCGGATTTTGATGATCGCAAGACAATGAAGGAAATACTGCTTTGCATTTAGCCGCTCTCCATGGCCACGTTGGAATTCTAAAAATGCTGACAAAACACAAAACAGTCGACAACGGAGCTATCAATAATTTGGCAATGACTGCTGTTGATATTATTCAATCAAGTACGGAGCTAAATAAATATAACAAGGTACGACTATCCAAAAATTATCAATATTATTTATTTATTATTATTATTATTTTTTTACTAAATAAGGATTTTATTTTTAGAGAGCAGATCAGGAATGTGTTTAAGAATAATAGCTTTTTTCAGCTTGAAGAACCAAAGTATCCATTTTTCCTTGCTTTCAAAGCTTCTATTTGTCTTCTCTCTATTTGTCTTTTCATGAAAAATGGCGAGAAACGGCAACTGAGATCTGAGAGATCTAACACATCCCAACTAGGTTAGCATCCCTTGTGATAAGCCCCAACTCTATATTATTAAATGAGTATCCGGTGATGATTCCACACCTAACATAGGTGTATAGTTCAAATATCTTACCTTTATTTTTAAATAAAAAATGAATACAATAAGTTCAAAATAATAATAATAATAATAATAATAATAACAACGGAGAACCATTGAAAAGGCTAAACGAGGCCTCTGAAATAAATGCTAAAACAAGCTAAGTACAGAGCTACAAGTACAAGTTGCTGCAAAACATGGCCCGTCAAGAATCACCTGTAATGAGAAAAACCAATATTTAGCAGCCGCCATCGTCGACCAAAAATTCGAATTGGAGCATAGCAATCACAGTTCTCGCCAAACTAAAAATTTGGCGCAAGTGAACTTAATCGTAGCGACGATCATCACAAGCATCACATTTGCTGCAGCCATCACAATGCCTGGTGGGTACAAGGACAAAACTGGCATCCCGATCTTAAACGAAAAACCGCATTTCAGATTCTTTCTGGCATTTAATTCTCTAGCTTTTGGTCTCTCAGCTTCTTCAATGTCTATCCACTTCATATTTCCTTTGTGTTCAAAAATCTTGGGGGATATTAACTATAGCTATCCTTCTGCATTGTTAGTGTTCTTAGCTGACTGCTCCATTTCCTCTTCGGAACTTTCGTCGCGGCCACGAATGCAGTCCTGAGAGAAAAGGGATCGAATTTCACTCCCCGCCAACATCGCCTTATGTTCCTTCTATGTCCCTATCGTATTCTTTGGAATTCAAATTAGTATTACAGTTGTACGTCGATCGAAAGTCTATGTACAGCCGTAATTTCCAATTTATATATGTTATGCTAACTATTATTTTAATTTGTTTTCCATGTTCTGTTTGTTGGAAACATGCATAATTTGGAGTATAATGTCAAATTGTTTGCTGATAACCTAATATATTTTCTCTATAAATGGATCTAATTGAAATTTTACGTGCAATGTTTCTTCGCATTTTTGTATATTTGAGTTCTTTCTCGATAGGTATATAGGATGTGACAAACGTTATTTGAAAGTAGTGCACAAAAATAATTTGTTTTTAGGGTAAATTGCTTGTTTGGTCACTAACTTTTTTATGAAATTGTGATTTGGTCCTCAACCCTTTTTTTTTTTTCCCTTCCCTAGCTAAAAGGTTTCTAGATCCTTTTAAAGGGTGCAGTTTAGTCCTTTTTACAAACAAATGATGGAGTATTAAACCACCATGCAGCTTCTTGTAAGTGAACCGCATGTGAGGCCAATTTGTCAGTAACATAATTCCCTTCCTTAAAAATATGTGAGGCGCATTAGGTGAGATTGGACAAGTATTTAAGAGCACAGATCCATGAAGACAAAAAGTGCCCAAGGAACCTGATGGCTGCATGTTCTGAAAAGGTAAACAACAAAATTTGAATCACAAAAATCTTTCTGCAAATTCTGTAGCATAAATATTAATCCCCATCAATTTAACTTCATAGGCAAGGAATAAACCTTGCATCAAATAATTATTATGCAGAAAAGAAAAGTTAACACTGAAAGTATATATTAAGCGTAACATCTTTCCTAATATCCTTCATATGCATATCGCCATCGAAATCCTCTTTGGAGGGGAAAAAAATTAATTTTATTATTGTGGCTGGACCAGGTCGAAATCAGGTTGCCCTATGTACCCAATTAAGGGACCGAGCCACTCGTAGTTCCTTTATGTTCTTACAAGAGCCACTCGTAGTTCCTTTATGTTCTTACAAAAACCACGTTGGTGCATCAGTAGTTCTTAGGAAAAGAAGAAAGAAAAACAAAAATCTAGTAGAAATCAGAAACACAGATATTAATTTACCAACTCTGCCACAAGAGCAGATTCTGCACAAATCATGGCAACATGTTCTGACTACTTTGTTTATTTTCATCTTTGTATTCAGCACTTCCACCAAACTACAAAAATGAAATGAACAGAACAGATGTATACAAATTTAATTAGAAGAAAATTACTCGAGAAATATAGAAGATCAAATACTTACATTTGTCAAAATGGGTTTCCACATTTCTCAGATGTCCGTCGTATTGGATTCCATATCATTTTAGGCATGCTACATTAGTATGAAAATTAACGAATTGACAAACAATATCAAATTAATGTTTCCTATAACTAATGGTTAGTAATCCAAGTTACTTGGTGTGAAGATGATAAGTTTTAGGTGTCGTTGGTTGAATATTGATTAATAAATATTTGGAGTCACGCCTCATCCATCTTGGTGTGAGTATTTTAAACAAACAAATAAAGGAAACTTGGTGTTGGAACAAACTGATGAGAGAGATATCAGAATAGTTACCTTACCTCTGTACATGATGACGAGTTTTCTCGACCAAGCTCTGCAATGAAAACATTCAGAGTTCTCCAGTGCGAAATCTAAAAAGAATGGAACAATGAAGTTGGTCAGACCAATTATTCTGCAAAAGAAGAAGATGATAAGGAAAGGACATATAGAAGTAGCTACATTTCATTACCAATGAAGCACCACTTGGATTAAAGGATTGGCAATTGACTTGCGTAGTAGAAAATCTAGAGCATTGTCCATAATAGAACAGCCACTATGCAACTCTGGAAGGTGAGCGTTTTTTGTCCCAATAAACACGTTTGTCCGGTCAAGAGATAAGGAAACAGAGTTATTGACGTTGGTCTGCTATTTGTATACTATATTCTCTAAGCATCAATTACCACAACCATCCCAATAGTTAAAGTATATAAGGGGAAAAAATATAGTAACAGACGATTAACGGTTTTTTTTTTTTTTTTTTCTTTACAGTACTTGTGGAAATGCCCATATGGTTGCTGTTTGACAATTGACTTGTTTTCAGTGCCTAAAAAACCAGAGAGCTCCTGATCTTCTTGGCAGCAAATTGGACCCAAATGCAATTAAGAAGCCAAAAAAAAAAACACGAGATCTTACACTCAGTACAGGCTAAAATATTTTTAGAATTATCAGCAAATGTTGTAGGACGAAGAAAGGAAATCCTAACAAGGAAACGAAACAGATGATAAATGTGAATTTACCTCTTCCTGCATGACTTGTTCTAGTGCTTTTGCATAGCACAAATATTTTGAATGCATTGCATGCTTTTGTCTTGTTGAAACCACATTCCCTGCCGATCCAATGGGTTCTGCAACCTCAAGTTGAGTTAGAATCTCTCTCTCTCTCTCTCTTTTTTTTTTTTTTTTTAAGCATGAAAATATGGACAATGGACATCGACAATGCTATTGCTTGCAAATATGATCAAGTTGAATTAGAATCTCTTGTCCAAACTTGTTTTCTGCTGATTACTTGATGGATTCTGCAAACATGATCAAGTTGAGGTACATTCTCATTATAGAAAAAGGAAAAATCCAGCTGAAAAAAGAAGGAAAAAAATAAAATGCATATCTTAAAAAACATGGGACAATCATAAATCCTCAGTGATTGCAAAGAAGGGAGGCTTCGTATTCCTTGAGGTTATGACCTCAATTCGGGGCACTCCCTAAATAGAAGTGACTTGAGTGAACTGAGGTTGCCGATCCAGTCTGGAATAGTAGTTCCAATTATTAACGCAGATTTGTTGGAGGCTGGTAGGGTGTTGAAGAGCCACCCATTTTTGAAAATCTCCCAACCACAAATATGTCAGCGACGGACAATGGATACTAAGTGATTTCCATATAATCGCATCACCACCATTCACCATCACCATCTCTTCTAAGATACAATTCTTCAAGTGAGGTGAGATGTTGAATACCCCAACTCAGATCCTTTTTTTCGAGCATCTCCAAACTAACAGGCTTTTGAGACAAGTAACTAGTGAGGAGATGAGGAAGATGATGATTATGATGATGTAAATAATTTATTTAGTAGGAATAAAAAATTATTTATTCTTAAATATTATCTTTGCTTCAACAATTTCATAATTATGTTATTATCTTCTATTAACTACGATAAATATAATATTTACGTCTTTCTCTTTTATTTTGTTTGCTTGAGCCTTGAATTTTAAGAAGAATGACTAGAGCAGTTCCATGTCGTACGTTTGTAAATTTTTAAAATGAACATATATAGCCAAATATTTGCCTTTTGCATTTCTTCAATAACGCGGAACAATCGCTAATCCACAGTGATTTCAAGCAAGAAGTTGTTGTCGTGGTTGTTGTTGTTTTTGTTGTTGTTGTTGGGATTCCACTGGTGGTCTCTATTAATCAACGTCTTTTTACAGCTGCACATATATACGTAGAACAAGCAATTCTTGTTTTCTAGCTAATTGCTACCATTCAATTTATCTTTTAAAATCACACCAAATATTGACTCTACATGTGTGTGTGTGTACACACGTCTACATCTTTGAAATTAACTCTAAAACATGCTTTCCAATAGTATATGGCACCAATCATTTTTTCACAAAAAAAAAAAAAAAAAAAAAAAAAAACGTGTCAAGTCCCAATTCATGTGTTGGGCAAAAAAGTCCAATTCATATCCAACTATATAATAGAGGCTTCAAAAGACACCTCCACTTTGATTCTTTTGGTTGAACGTACTTTTTTTTTTTTTCCTTTTTTGTCCTTCTATCTTTTTGGCTTTACAATTTTTGATTCCATTGGTAAGATTGTTGTAATGTATCCCCACCGAAATATCTCTCTTATAACTCTTAAGATACTATCTATCTAGTGTTATCTTGATAATTTTTAATGATTGCGTGTTAATTTTTTATTTTTTATTTTATTTTTTCAAATGTGGGTTTTATTTAAAAATGATCTAATAAGACATAAAAAGCTCAATAGCTTTCTACAATTCTACTGTTCATGGGATTTGAACCAAAACAGTTCGACTTGTTCGTTTTGGTCTCCTATTTTTAGCTTATTTGTTTAAAATTTTATATACATTCCAATGTATCTAATTGAAATAATTTCGTCTTGGTTTATCGTATTGAATGAATTCTCTAATATATCCCCACTAAATATCTTTGTACAAGCCTCTAAGATGTTATTTTATCAAGTCATATTCATAAATACTTTTTTCCTTCTAAATGCTCCTTTAAATAATTTTCTTAAGGTAGTTAGCTAGGTTTGTGAAATATTTTTGTTCTTCTCAAATATAACTCTTAAGTCGTATACCATATAATTTATCTTCATCAAAAAAAGATTTTGGTCATAATAAGAAATCCAACAAGTTCAAAACTCATGTGGACACGTTTTCAACTACTATACGCAAAAAAAGGAATTTAAACATATTCAGTTTTTAGCGTAGAAGGCCCACAAAAAACACAGCACAACGAGGTATATGACTGAATCTCAAGTTTCCACGTGGATGGACGTTTTTATGTGTGTGTGTGAAAAAAAAAAAAAAAAAAAAAAAAAAAGGGACACTTGTTGGGATTTGAGATTTATTCCGGGGCGTTTAGAGTTTAGGCTGAACCTCAGCTTAATCACACAAATAAAAATTTAAAAAAAAAATTTTAGAAAATTATCCAAATAACCACATTTTTTTTTTCATATGTTGACCAACATAACATAATCTCTTACTATTAGTTGGGATTTCAAAATTTAATACCTGTTACTCCTCAACTTTGAAATCGTAATAGTTTTAAATCTGATCAAAGGGTAATTTCATACTATTTTAAATCTAGTTAATTACATCCACACCATAAAACTTGAGACATCTCTGAAATTATGTAAAAAAAAAAAAAAAAAAAAAGGGAAGTAGAAGAAGAAGAAGAAGAGAGAGAGAGAGAATGTGTTACAAGCCCTGAGATGGCCGAAAATTGAATGAAAATGTGGATATTCATATTAAAGTCTTCAAAATTTAGAAGTTTAATAACGATACATTATTGTAACCTATATAAGAATTTTATTTGAGAGATTATATTATATAGCATATTTATAAGAGTTAAATTGAAATATAAAAATTTAACATTTAAACTTTATTTTAATGTGTTGAGTTTTCAAAAAAGGTTGTTAACGTACCAAATTATTATAATATTCCATGAACAGCCTAAGTGGTAGTAATCGAAGCTATATATATATATATATATATATATATATATTATGGTAGAAGCCGAAAAGAAAAAAAGAATTAAAAAAAAACTAGAATAAAAAATTATAGCAGACTAGTGGCAGCAACATGATCAAATATTCTCTCCCTTATTAAATGAGCCTTTTTTCTTCGTCAGAATAAATTTTAGGGATCGGAACTATTTTTAAAAATATTTATAAGGTGTATATATTAATTGAACCTATATGTTAAAAAAGTTTAATCCGCCTGCTTAAAAAACTTACGGATCTGGATATATAAAATAAAAATAGATGCTCCATTGGTATTCAAATTTAACTCAAATTAAATTATATTTTTATTATCAATTTTTATCTTTTTCTGAAAAATCAATAAAATTTATAATTAATTTCTGAAAAATCATTCAACTTCAATTTAAAAATTTCATCTCCAACTAACTCATCAAACAAAAATATAGTGTTTATCCTAAAAATTTTTAATTCAATAAGGAAAAAATTAAAATAAAATAAATAAATGAATAAGTGGAGAACTCATTGTCAACAAACAAACGAGGACATCAATTTGTGATTGTTCTCTTACTCAAAAAAAGAAAAAAGAAAAAAAGGTGATTGCTATCTTCTTCTCTTTTCCCTTTTTTTTTTTTTTTGGGTGGGTGACGCGGACTCATCACCATCACCATGGAATTAGATAACCCATTTTGCCATTCCTTTTCTTTTCTTTTCCTATTATCCTCCCAATATGTTGAAATTGCTTCTCTGGTTTTTTATATAGACACTACTTAAACTTTTAAAATTTCACAATTTAATTTCTTTTTTTTTTTTTTTTTTTTAACAATCAATCTCTCGACTTATAATTTTTGGAACTTTCAATTCCTTTTACTTACGTTCTTTAAATGTAAACGGTTTTTTATACTTGACTTCCACATGATAATCTAAAAAAGATATTGCTGATCCTTTTTATCTAGTTTTAGTATAGATTTATTTAAAAACTTAAAGCTATTTTAATAACAACATCAATATTAAACCTAAACTTTAGTAAAAAAGAATTTTATATTGAAATGAAATAAAAATAATCATGTCCTGAGACTATAAAAAATAAATCGTGGAAAATTTTTTTTTAATTTTAATCGATGTGTCAAAATCGTCAGATTCAAAAAGTTCTTAAGACGATCTTATAAAATAGCTTTTTTTACAAATAATAACAACAATAATAATAATAATAATAAAAAGGTTCTTTTTCTTTCCCATTATTTTTTCTTTCTTTACTTTTGCTTTTTCACGTCTCTCCCTCTCCGACAAGTGGACTACCTGCTGTTGACTTCCCACCGTTGGATTACTTTCTCTCTCTTCAAAAGTATTAGTTTTTTTTTTTTTAATTTCTTTCCTTTTTCTCTTTTTATCCCTCTGGCCATTCCCTACTTATATGCATAGACCAATTCTTTTTCTGTTCACATGGTAAAGTAAAATGAAAAAGAAAAAGAAAATCTCCACCATGTTGCTTAATCCTTACGTGAATCTTTGATTCATTATTTATACATACCAAATATATAGATATCTTTTCTTCCACCAGATTACTCAGATTAAAAAACCAATCTTTCTCTTCGTCAAAAGGTCAGTTTTTTTCCCCTTCATGAATTAGTTTTTCTGATACTTGATTTATTATTAGTACTTTTTTTTTTTTTGGGTTTATTTCTCTTCCATGGACGACACCTCTGTTTCCATGACCAAACGCAAGAAGAACTATATTGTTTTCTTGAACATCTCTTTCCTCTTCGCCTCCTGCCTTTTCTTAATCTTGCATTTTCACTCTCAAGAATCCATTTTTCTCAAAAATACCCTCCATCTCAAGAAAACAAACAACAACATAGAACAACCGGGTTGTAATGGATTAAAAAGTTCAGAAACCCACGAAGCCAAATGCTCATATCTGAAATCCAAGCTCGACCCATGTGTGACCCAAGGCTATATTGACTATCTCTCCATTTTCTACTGCAAATTTGGGAACTTACCTTTTCTGGGTTATTCCCTGCTCTTCCTATGGCTGTTGGTTCTGTTCTATCTTCTGGGAAACACAGCTTCAGAGTACTTCTGTTCTTCATTGGAAAGCCTCTCTAATCTGTTCAATTTGTCCCCAACAATTGCTGGTGTGACTCTTCTCTCCCTCGGGAATGGAGCTCCAGATGTGTTCTCCAGCCTCGTCTCCTTCATGGGAGGTGGGGCTTGTGAGATTGGGCTGAACACTGTTCTGGGTGGTGCTTCTTTTGTATCATTAGTTGTTGTTGGAGCTATTAGTGTTGTTATGCACAAAAGATGTGTTGTTGTGAACAAGGCTGATTTCGTTAGGGATGTTTTTTTCTTGCTGTTGGTGCTTCTCTGCCTCACTGTCATCTTGGTCCAAAAAGAGATTGATTTGTGGGGTGCGATTACTTTTTTCTCTATCTATATTGCGTATGTAATCGTGGTGTATCTTCTGCATATGCGTTCGAAAAACGTTGTGATTGATAACGCAGATGATTTGGGGTCGGGCAATCGCGTTAGCGATTTGACCGTCCCGATCTTGGAACGTTTGGAAAAGGGTGAGCTTAATGATGATAGAAATGGGAATAGTATTACTACTTTCATTGGGGATGGTGAAGAAGAGGAGATCAACAAGAGAAAGGGATTAGTTAAGTGTGGAAAAGGGGTTCTTTCAATACTTGAGTTACCACTTTACTTGCCTAGGAGATTGACCATTCCTGTGATAAGTGAAGAGAAGTGGTCTAAGTTCTATGCTGTTTGTTCCGTGACACTAGCCCCAATGTTATTGCTAATCCTAGGAAGCGACGAAATTGAGAGTTTTGGTGGCTATCTGAGGCTGGTGGTATACGGGATTGGGGTGGTGGTAGGGGTGTCGTGTGGCATGTGGCATACATCACGACGAGCGTGTCCAGCCCTCCAACGAAATTCGCCCTGCCGTGGCTGGTGGGCGGGTTCTTGATGAGTGTGACATGGAGCTACATCACGGCTCAAGAGCTTGTGGGGCTGCTGGTGTCAGTGGCGTACATATTAGGGGTGAACCCTTCGATATTGGGGCTCACATTATTGGCTTGGGGAAACTCAATTGGAGATTTGGTGACCAATTTGACAATGGCTCTAAGTGGAGGAGTGGAGGGTGCACAAATAGCCTTTTCAGGGTGCTATGCTGGTCCCATATTCAACACATTATTTGGGCTGGGATTGTCATTAATTTGGTATTGCTGGTCTAAGTACCCTTCACCTGTTGTCATCCCAAGTGACCATAATCTGTTGCTGACATCGGGGTTCTTGGCAGCTGGGCTCTTTTGGGCACTTCTGGTCTTGCCAAGGCGAGGTATGAAGCTTGATGGGGTCTTTGGTGGTGGCCTTTTGCTCATTTACCTTGTCTCTATCTCTTTGAGTTTGTTTCTAGCACTTGGGGGGTCTTCCCACTAGTCTTTATGATTTTGTAAATTGTGTGTGTATAAATACATATATATATGAGGTTTTGCTAGAACATGCTTAGTCTCATTTACAAGTGCTTAATTTGTCAAATCTCTTTTAGTGTCACATTTTCGTTATTTTCTTTTAATTCTATATTATTATTCAATTAGGTTAAATAACTAAAGCTATACACTATACAGTAACAGATAAGTATAGGACTTTATCCAAAAAAAAAAAAAAAAGAGACAAGTTTAGGAGGAGGTGTCACATCAAGTCATCCACACTAGCACATATGAGGTGCAATAATTTATCTTGGCAACAAGTGTCTATCAGAAATTAATGTTTGTACTGATTTTGAGGCTACTACTAGTGCAAATATTCAAACAAACGTGTAACTTTGTTCTGAATATGCAAATATTTCAGTTGCATCTAATGGACTAAGATTTTTCTAGCTTTTTTTTTTTTAAATTTTCTTTTTTCGTTAGGAGAAACTTATAAATCATCAACTATTCAGCACCGAGTACAAAAAAGTAAGTTTAAAAAAAAATCAATTTCAAATGAGGTCATCACCCAAAATTCAGTGCACTGCGACTTTGGAGTAATTGGAGATATGTTCAATTTATAGCTTTAGAGATCAACACCATACGAGAAGTGTGAAAATACATCATTTTAACGTTAAATTTGTATCTTGTTATATTAGTTTTTTTTTTAAATATAATTTTAAATTAATTTAACGTTCACAAACATGCATCGTTTTTTCTAATATAATTTTAAATTAATTTGACGCCTACAAATGCATCGTCTGTATGGTTAGCTTGATGTTAGATAAAGGAAAATACACAAAAATTGGAGTAAGCAAATGGTCCACGCTGTTTAGGTACGACCCAAAAAACATGTCGACGTATAAAAACAAGCAGAAGATATGCAAGTTAGAGACAGAGGGATGGAGAGAAGAGAGAGAGAGAGAGGAGAGAGAGAGTGGAAATTGAGTTGATTAATTGAGATGAGATCTGTTTTCTATTTGGGGCTGCTTCTTTGTTTTTAGGATGGGGGAAAAGGAGTGATGCAGATTGAAAGGCAAAGTGTCACTTTCTACTCTAGCCGGTGAATTTTTTTTATTTTTATTTTTTTTTTTTTTTTGTGAATAAAAGGATTGGAGGTGATCTTATCATTTTCAGGTTTTCAACCTCATAGATAGGAACCCCTTTTTCTAAGTATGGCAGATACGGGTCCTTATACTAGTTTCTCTTAGTCATCCACCCGAAACCTACTCTGTTATCATCAAACTGTGCTTTAACAGTCGAAACTGGAGTGAGGCCTAAGGAGAGACAATGGGAATCGAACTCAAATGGACGAAGGAGAGAAGCCTAGCAAAGGCTTCCTACCCCTTTGTCAACCCATCCACTCCTTTGAGTTTTGGTGAATCAATTTTATTTTGTATATTAGCAAGTATGGATACTCATATACGACATTGTTTTTTTGGCACAATCATCCCAAATATGTTTGGTTTTATGTCTCCAATCTCATTTTTAGAGGTTGATATCTAAATCTCATTTGATAACACAACTCAACTACAACTTTACGTTTCTTTTCCTCTCTCTTTGTTTACATTAAACTCTAATTTTAAAAGTACATAATTTTTTTATTTTAAGTCAAAATTAAAATGATTTCTTTTTTGGCTAAGAGCTCACAATAAAGAGGAAAACAAAACAAGATCCATATTATTTATCAACATCCAAACATATTTAGAGTTTTTACACTATTCAAATATCACAATTTATTTTCAACTCATATTTTAACTTGTGTAATGTGTTAAGAGTTATGTGTGGTCAGAAAAATAGGGAGAATGTGCCTATTTTGAAAAAAAAGTGAGAGAGAGATTGCAAAGGGTACAAGAGTGTATAATTCTAAATGTGTTAGGAAATTTATTCTTTTTCTCTGGTAAACATAGACAAATTTTTACCGAATTATATAAAATCTTTGTCTCTCTCTGTTATGTTTGAATTTAATTTTCTACTATGTTTTTAAATTTAGGGGTGTTTTACGCAACATAACCAAACACACACATTCTAAACATTAAAAAAAAAAAAAAAGTCAAAATCAAAAGATCCAACTTCATCCTATAATCCAAATGGGACCACATATTTTTGTGTTTTAGTGTGGTTGTAAACGACAGTCAATATTGGCATCCCGGCAGAGTACAGCAACTGATTTATTTGTCACATTACCAGTCACATACATGCAAAAGCATTCTATATATATATATATATATATATATATATATTCTATCACATGATCAAGCCTTTGAACCTCTCAATTCAAAATGAATGGAAGAGATAAGAGACGTGCATGCTCTGCTTTGTTGCCTTCTATTTATGTATTTCCTTCGTCTTTTCGTTGGAAATTATATAATGCCATGCGATGAGTTACAAAAAATACTTAAAAAGATTTTGTTTTAAATCTTTAAATTTATATCATATTTTATCTTTTATGAGTATTATTTTATTTTTTAAAGTATGATTTTGATCCCATCTATCATTCACAAACCTATGTTATCAGTATTGATTATTTATTATGAAAAGCACCAACAATATCTCCTTTTGTTTTCTTCAATTTTTAATATTAGAATTCCAGACATGGACAAGCAGGAAAAATTATATCGTTTCTACGGTCCCGAGAATTCCAATAAAATTCCAACCATGTTGACAAAAGTTTTGATGTCCTGAGGCATCATCTTGTTTTAATTTTTGGAATTATCTGAGTAGTTTGTTGGATTTTTTGTTTTGAGAGAATATTTTTGTTTCTTCTTCATTATTATTATTTTCTGTGGCTCTATTTCTATTTGCTTAATTTCTTTTGCCCAAGATTTTTTTTTTCCTGACTTTCAGCAAAGAAGTCTAAGTTAGTAAAACCTATTGGTTTAATCATATAAGTAATTTTTCAATAATCTAATTTATAATTGAAAATAATTTTCACACTATAAATTTTTCATATGGACACTTTAAGAGTATTAAAAATTTAATAGAATAATTAAAAAGTTTTTTTTTTCTCGTCGATAATGTAAAAGAAGAGCTCCTATCAATAAAATAAAAAAAAAAATTGTTCAAATATTCTTATATTTAGTAACAACATCAGCGTGATATTTTGATCGACTTCGTTCCAAATCTGAGAAAAGAACGAAGAAAACACAGACAAAACGAAAAACACAAACTGCAAACTCAAACTAGAACCCAAAAGAATTAAAATCATTTTTGGATATATCTGTTTGACAGTTACTAACTTGAAACTTATGCGATATAAGAGGAATCCTATCTCTGTGATTTGAACCATATGAAAATTCTCAGATCTTTTTTTTTTTTTGCTTCAGTCCCTCAGTAAAAGAAAGATATATCCCTTTTCAAAAAAAAAAAAAAAAAAGAAAAAAAAAGGCTGAAAATTGCCTTGGAGTTTGGACTCCAAAAAAAAAAAAAAAAAAAATTGTGTGATAATTATCGTCCACATTATTGGGGACAACTACCGACTTCTATTTGTCTTGAATCAAGTGAGTGGACCAAGATGCTTTGGATCTCTTGGCAGGGAAGTGGGTCCATCTGCCTA
>CM046387.1:33964291-33989291 GCA_025413485.1 Ficus microcarpa
ACTTGGATACAATACTTTGAAACACTGAACTACTGAACCCCTTAGTAAGTACATCAGCAAGTTGGCCATGTGTAAACACGTAAGGCATACAAATCAACCCGCTCTCCAATTTCTCCTTGATAAAGTGTGTCAATTTCGATATCCTTCGTTCGATCATGTTGTACCGGGTTGCGAGCTATACTAATTGCAGACTTATTATCACAATAGAGTCTCATTGGGCCACCCCACTTAATCTTCAAGTCTTCTAAGATGATCTTCAACCAAAGTAGTTCACACATGCCTTAAGCCATTGCTCAGAATTCTGCCTCTGCATCAGATTGTGATACCACATTCTGTTTCTTACTCCTCCATGTTACAAGATTACCACCAAGAAAGGTGCAATATCCTGAGGTTGACCTTCTGTCAACTATTGACCTAGCATAATCGACATCCATGTATGCCTCAAGTACCAAACCTCCGTTCCTTTTGAACAAAATACCCTTTCCTAGTGTCCTTTTGAGATACTGTAACACTCGGTAAGCTGCATGCAGCTGAACTTCCTTTGAGTTATGCATGAACTAGCTAATCACACTCACAGCATACGGTATGTCCGGTTGTGTATGAGATAGATAAATGAGTCTTCCTACCAGGAGCTAATACATTTTCCTATCTACTGCAGCATCCTCCTCTGCCTTTCCAAGTCTAAGATTCGATTCTATTGGAGTACTTGCTGGTTTGCATGCTGTTTACCTGTTTCTTTGAAATGATATGTTGGCAGTAATTTAGGAGTTTTTTTATTTTTAGGAAAGTTGTTCATTTTATTTTTAGGAAAGTTGTTCTTTGGCTATTTTTAGAAAGTAGTTTAGGGGTTTAGTCCTTTTCTTCTTTCCTATAAAAAGTCTTGTACTGATTTAATCAAATCAGAAAAATAAAGAGTTTTCTCTTTTCAACCCTAATACACGCTTACATGGTATCAGAGCCGTAGTCAGATAACGACTGGGCATAGATGAGTTACCGCCAAGCCATGACCGGCCAAAAGAGGCCTTCCACCACCACCGGAGATGGGTTGGCTGCATCTGACGACGATGCAGAATCGACAGCAAGAGGAGGAAATCCTAGCAGCGGCAACGGTGGCCTGATCCCCAATGGCAGCAGCAGCACTAGTGGCAGTAGCCATGATTTTTTCGGCTCTGTTTTATCCTTCCAATTGACAGGGCAGAAACTTAATGGCCAGAATTTTTTAGAGTAGGCTCAATCCGTAAAGCTAGCCATTGATGGAAGGGGAAAACTTGGCTATTTAACGAGAGAACGTGAGAGACTAGCCACTGGAGATCCTAGGTTGGCGACATGGAAATCTAAAAATTCATTAGTTATCGCATGGCTGATAAATTCTATGGAACGATCTATCGCCAAACCACAAATGTTTTTACCAACCGCTAAGGATGTTTGGGAAGCGGTTAGAGAGATGTATTCTGACCTAGAGAATTCATCTCAAATATTTGCGTTGAAAACAAGGCTATGGAGTTCCAAGCAAGGCAGCCGTGATGTTACTACTTACTACAACGATATTGTCACTTTGTGGCAAGAATTGGATTTGTGTTATGACGATGATTGGGAGTGCTTGGCTGATAGTGTTAAGCACAAGAAAGGAGAAGAGAATGAGCGTGTGTACAGTTTTCTTGCTGGTCTCAACCAAGAGTTGGATGAAGTTCGTGGTCGCATTCTTGGAAGGAAGCCATTACCCTCACTTAGAGAAGTGTTTTCTGAAGTGCGTAGAGAAGAGGCTCAAAGGAAAGTGATGATTGGGAAGACTACACATGAATCTGAAGGGTCGGCTCTTGTGTCGAAAGTAGTGATGGTGAGGGAAGAAGTAGCAAGAAATCGTGGTGTGATTACTGCAAGCAACCATGGCATACACGCGAGACTTGTTGGAAGATCCATGACAAGCCTGCTAATTGGAAGAAAAAACAACCAAGAAACAACTGGAATTCCCAAGCTAATATTACTGATTCAAAGGAGTCTTCTTCAGGAGTGCAACCATTATGAAGGAACAGCTAGAGCAAATCTGTAAAGTCCTTCAATCCCAAAACCTTGTCAATCCTAATCCTTCTGGTTATGTAGCAAAAAAAGGTAACCATTTTTTGTTCTCATGTCTTAATGTTGAGTCAAGTGTCTCTTGGAGAGTCGATTCTGGTGCTACAGATCACATGACTAGCTGCTCTAAATTTTTCTCTTCCTATAGTCCATGTGCAGGGAATCAAAGAGTCAAGATAGCAGATGAAACTTTTTCGGTAGTGGCCGGGAAAGGGTCTATTGTTATCTCATCCAATATTACACTTCATGACGTTCTTCATGTTCCTAAATTGTCCTGTAATCTTTTTTCAGTCAGTAAATTTATTCATGATCGAAAGTGTCAAGCTAATTTCTCTTCATCTGGCTGTCTGTTTCAGGATTTGACTTCGGGGAGGACGATTGGCAATGCTAAGGAAGTTGGTGGACTCTATTTTTTTTATACTGGATATGACTCAAGTAGGCAATCCCGGAGAATTTGTCTCAATTCTATTTCTGTTCTTGATTCGAGTGAAATAATATTATGGCATTGTCGTTTAGGACATCCAAGTTTTCATTATTTAAGACGCTTGTTTCCAAAACTCTTTATCAATAAAAATCCATCTTTATTTCAGTGTGAGATTTGTGAATTTGTGAAACATCGTCAAACTTCTTTTTCTACTCAACCATATAAAGCCACTAAACCTTTTACTATGATTCATAGTGATGTCTGGGGCCCATATCAGTAACAGGAAAAGGATGGTTCATTACTTTTATTGATGATCACACACGTGTTACTTGGGTGTTCTTACTTCATGACAAGTCTGAAGCTTAAACTGTGTTTAAAAACTTTTACAAAATGATATTAACACAATTTCAAACACAAATTCAGATTTTCAGAAGTGATAATGGTAAAGAATATTTTAACCAGATCTTAGGGATTTTTTTTACCGAAAAAGGCATTGTTCATCAAAGTTCCTACACTGACACTCCACAACAAAATGGAGTTGCAGAAAGGAAGAATAAACATCTCCTGGAGGTTGCTCGGTCTTTAATGTTTTCAACCTCAGTTCCAAATATTTGTGGGGTGAGGCAATTCTGACAGCCACATATTTAATCAACAGAATGCCTACAAAAATTTTAAAATTTCAAACCCCACTGGAGCAACTTAAGAGATGGTTTCCTTCTTCACGTCTCACTTATGATCTTCCCCTTAAAGTTTTTGGATGTACAGCGTTTGTTCACATTCATGGGCACGACAAGGGCAAATTAGATTCCTGGGCAAGAAAATGTGTTTTTGTTGGGTATCCCTCCACTCAAAAGGGATACAAATGTTTTGATCCACTCACAAGGAAGTTTTTTGTGTCCATGGATGTTACTTTTTTTGAAAAGAAATCTTTTTTCTCAAACACTCATCTTCAGGGGGAGACATCAAGTGGAGATTCGAACGATGACTTGTTAATTTATGATGTTGTTCCTGTGCATTCTGAGTCAAAATGATACATCTAATAAAGGTAAAGAATCTGAAACCATTTCTGAAATGAGCGGGCCAAACATTGTGATAATACTGAAATAGATAGCATAATTAAGGATGTCTTAAATAGTGAAAATAGGGATACTGGTCCTTTAACCATGCCATTACAGAGTAAAGCTCAGAAAGAGAACGAGATGTGTGCGAGGCAAGGTGGAATTGAGTTTAAAGGGAAAGTTTATAAGAGAAAGTATCCAAGACAGGAAGATAGAGTTCCCGATTCGAAGCAGAGTCAAGAGCCTGAACCGATGACAAATCTGGAAAATAAAGCTCAGTCAGGTAATTCTCTGTCCGAACCACAAAAAATTGTGCCTAATCTAGAGTCTTTGTCGAGTCAAATACATCTGTTGATTTACCCATTGCCCTCAGGAAAGGTACTAGATCATGCACCAAACATCCTCTTTATAACTTCTTGTCATATAAGAGTCTGTCTCCTTCATTTCAAGCATTTACTTCAAAGTTGTCCTGTGTCACTATTCCAAAAGATATACAGGAAGCTCTAGGTGTTCCAGAATGGAGGGAAGCAGTCCTTGAAGAGATGAGAGCTTTGGAAAAGAACAAAACTTGGGAAATCACAGAGCTACCTAAAGGAAAAACCCTAGTTGGTTGCAAATGGGTGTTTACAGTGAAATATAAGGCTGATGGCTCTCTTGAAAGGTACAAAGCTCGGTTAGTTGCCAAAGGATTTACCCAGACCTATGGCATAAACTACTCAAAAACCTTCTCCCCTATGGTCAAACTGAATACTGTGAGAGTAATCCTCTCCCTTGTGGTCAACCTTGAATGGGGTTTGTTCCAACTGGATGTTAAAAATTCATTCTTAAATGGAGATTTAGAAGAGGAAGTGTACATGGAAGCTCCTCCTAGTTTTTCTCACAGATTTGGTGGAAAGGTCTGCAGGCTTAGGAAATCTTTGTATGGACTTAAGCAGTCTCCTAGGGCCTGGTTTGAGAGATTCACGAAGTTTGTGAAGATTCAGAATTTCGTACAAGGACAGTCAGATCATACTATGTTTATAAAGAAATCACATGAGAGGAAGATGGTAGTGTTGATTGTTTATGTGGATGATATTATTCTCACAGGTGATGATGTTTAAGGCACAGAAGAGTTAAAAAAGGAACTGTCCTCTGAGTTTAAAATCAAGGATCTTGGTCAACTTAGATATTTTCTTGGCATGGAGATTGCAAGGTCAAGACAGGGGTTAGTGGTCTCACAACAAAAATATATTTTGGATCTCCTAGAAGAGACTGGGATGACAGGATGTAAGCCTTTAGACACGCCTATAGAGTTCAATTCCAAGCTGGGAGAAATAAAGGAAGGAGTACCAGTAGATGTAGGTCGATAATAGCGCTTGGTAGGGAAGCTGATTTATCTGTCTCATACTCGCCCAGACATTTCATTTGCTGTTAGTCTGGTGAGTCAATTTATGCATGTTCCCTATCAAGAACATTTGGAACAGTGTACAAGATTCTGAGGTACTTGAAAGCTACTCCTGAGAAAGGACTTTTTTTCAGGAAGAACAATCAGCGTTGGGTTGAGGTTTATACAAATGCAGATTGGGCTGGTTCGGTAACTGATAGAAGATCTACCTCTGGATATTGTACATTTGTGTGGGGAAATCTAGTAACCTAGAGAAGCAAAAAAACAGAGCGTAGTAGCAAGAAGTAGTGCTGAAGCTGAGTACCGGGCGATGGCTCAAGATTTATATGAGATTTTATGGGTGAAGAGACTTTTGAATGAACTTGGCAGACCAGTTGAACTTCCTATGAAGTTGTTCTGTGACAATAAGGCGGCCATCAATATTGCGAATAAACCAGTTCAACATTATAGAACTAAACATGTTGAGATTGACAGACACTTCATCAAGGAAAAACTTGAAGAATGAGTTATTTGTGTTCCATTCTTGCCTTCCAGTCCGCAGATCGCAAATGTCTTCACCAAAGGGCTCCTACGGCAAAATCTTGAGTATTTGTAAGCAAGTTGGGCATGATGAATATCTATGCACCAACTTGAGGGGGAGTGTTGGCAGTAATTTAGGAGTTTTTTTATTTTTAGGAAAGTTGTTCTTTGGCTATTTTTAGAAAGTAGTTTAGGGGTTTAGTCCTTTTCTTTTTTCCTATAAAAGGTCTTGTACTGATTTAATCAAATCAGAAAAATAAATAGTCCTTTTCTCTCTTTTCAGCCCTATACATGCTTACAAGATACATAACATACTTCTGTTCGGAGATAAAAATACCCTGCCTAAAGTGAGCCACCTCGATTCCAAGAAAATATTTCAGCCTTTCTAACGCTTTGATCTCAAACTTCTTAGTCAAACACTGACTTAGAGACTGTCACTCCTTATCCTCATTCCCGGTCACTATTATGTCATCAAAATATACCAAGAGTGCTGTGACTCCCCCTAAAGGTGAGTGTTTAATGAACAACGTGTGATCCCCTTGGCTTTGTCTATACCCCATGGCAATCATAACTCTTGCAAATCTGCCAAACCATGCCCATGGTGACTGCTTAAGTCCATACAAAGCTTTCTTCAATTTACACACAGTATGAGCAGCCAAATTATTCGCATAACTTGGTCAGACCTCCATATAAATCTCTTCCTCTAGTTCTCCGTGCAAAAATGCGTTCTTGACATTAAACTGCTGCAACTCCTAACCATAATTAGATGCTATGACAACAGGATTCTAACAGAATTCATCTTCACAACTAGAGCAAAAGTCTCTAAGTAATCAATCCCATAGGTTTCAGTATAGCCCTTGGCTACCAACCTTGCCTTGTATCTCTCTATCGATCCATCGACTCTATACTTCACTGTAGAGACCCATTTACACACCACAGGTTTCTTTCCTGTTGGCAACTTCACCAACTCCCAAGTTTTGTTCTTCTCCAATGCCTCCATCTCCATATTCATAGCTTGTTTTCATTTCTCATTGGACAAAGCCTCAGATGAGGTGGTAGGGATGGCAATGGTATTTAAGCTAACAAGTGGAAGGCTCCATGAGATGGTGAAAAAAGTTTGAAGGACAGAAAATGTGCAAGAGGATATAAAGATCATTTTGTGCACTCTCTAGTCCCTCTCCTAACAGCAATGGGAAGATCCAGGTCATTTTTGGTCACATGAGCTTCAGTTTCAGCTTGCAATGAAGGATTAGAAATTGTTACCTCATTCTCAAGATCTGGGTTGGATTCTCTAACTTGCATAGATTCAGGGGCAACTGTCTTTTTCCTTGAAAACACCTTGCCTTTGCCAAATCTCACATTCTCAATAGCAGAGTTGGAATTTTCTTGGGGACTTTCTAGAATTTTAGGCATGGATTCAGATATAGGATTTTCTGAAATTTTAGGCACTGACTCGAATTCAGGCTCAGACAACACAGACACAGGACTCAGCACAGTGGAACGACATGTAGGAACTAGTTTAGACATGGAAAGTGATGACAGATCAAGTAAGAAATCCCCGTCCTTATCTTTAATTACTGAATTCTCCCCCTGAAGATAAGGTGTGGTGAAGTTAGGCTCTTATTCATTGAAAGTAACATCCACCGAGACATAGAACTTCTTTGATGGAGGGTGGTAACACTTATACCCTTTTTGAGTTGAACAATAACCTATAAAGACACATTTTAACGCCCTTGGATCTAACTTCCCCTTATTTTGACTATGGACATGGACAAATGACACGCACCCAAATATCCTAGGGACAAGATTATTTGTAGTGTGTAGGTCTGGATAGAATGTTGAGAGTGTTTCCATTGGACTCTTGAATCCCAAGACTCTAGAAGCCAAACAATTTATAAGATGAACGCTACAAGAACAACTTCCCCCCAAAAGATTTAGGCAATTTTTTTGGAACAAGAAGGCTTGAGTTGACTCAAGGAAGTGGCCATTTTTCCTTTCTGCTACTCCGTTTTGCTATGGTGTATTGACACAAGATGACTCATGTACTATCCCTTCCTTTTGAAAGTATGGAGTTAGGACTTGATTGAAATAATCTCTAGTATTATCCAACCTAAACCTCTTGACATTGACCCCAAATTGATTCTTAATCATGGAACAAAAATTTGGGAGAACAATACAGACATCAGATTTATGTTTAAGCAAAAAAAGCCAAGTAACATGAGTACAATCGTCAATGAATGACACAAACCATCTTGCCCCAGAAACATTAGGAATAGTAAAAAGACCCCGAATATCACTGTGAATGAGATAAAAAGGAATAGAACTTATTTTATTACTAGCAGGAAAAGGTACTCATCTATGTTTAGCAAGTTCACACACATCACAATGAAAATTCTTAACATCTAGACCTTGAAATAAAGAAGTAAACATAATTTTAATGACCCTAAACGACGGATGTCCAAGTTAGCGATGGTGAAGCCTAAATTTCTCTTTATTGGATGACCAAAGCTCTGAAACAAAAGAATGAGGTAATTTGCCCTTGGTAATGCTTGACTGGCTCGGTGCTTCAAGGTATTAGAGCCCATCCCGTTCTCTAGCATGTCCAATCATCTCCCCCGAATACTTGTCTTGAAATACACAATAACTATGATGAAAAATCACATTGCAACGTAAATCTTGAGTAAGCTTTTGGATAGAGACAAGGCTTATGGACAATCTAGGAACATGAAGAACATTTTTTAAGGTTAGTGATGGGCTTATTTTAACATCTCCTACACCTGCTACGATGGTCCAAGAACCATTGGTTGTGGCTATTTTCCTACTGCTTAGACATAGGGAGTACGTGGAAAAGACATTCGGTGAGGAGGTTATATGGTCGGTAGCTCCTGAATCCATGATCCATGAGTCAGCAATGGTTGTACCCGAGGCATGTAATATTGTAATCCAATAGAGGATGGAAACTCACCTGAATACGCCAATGAACAAGTACCTGAAGGTTTGTCAAGGTTGCCAAAAAGAGATCTCACCCTCTCAACCTCTTCTTGGGTAAGACCACCTACCTCCTTTGGTGCTGCTTCATTCTACTGTACCGCCACAACATGGGCCTGACCATTGTTCCTTGGCTGTTCTCCTTTCTGTCGCCGTTCTCTGCTTGGAGGCTTTCCATGAAGCTTCCAACATCGCTCATGAGTATGGCGTGCCTTTTTATGGTAAGTGCACCACAAGCTGTCCTTGTAATCACAATTCTGGGCCTTTGGTTGTCCAAGTTTTCCACTTTCAAAAACTGGTGCTCTTTCCACATTTGTGGCTAAATTACTGCCACCATAGCCGAGCCATCCGAGTTCTGTGGTTCAAGCATCAGCCCTCTTCTACTTTCCTCACCTCGAATCAGTGCCACCACCTCATTAAAGCATGGAAACTCCTGCTTGTCAAGAATCTGGATTCTTACTTGATCAAATTCTGGATTAAGCCCAACAAAAAAATCATAGACTCTATTTGCTCAATGAAATCCTTCAGAATAGCGGCATCCTCAAGACATTTGGTTTTTATCACCCTATAATGATCAAGTTCTTGCCACAAAGCTTTCAATTGATTGGCATATTCAGTAACTGTTTTACTTCCCTGTTTTGCAGCATTCGTCTTCACCTTGACTTCGTATACTTGCGCCGCGTCTCTAGCCTTTGAATACGTCTATTGGATTGCGTCCCAAATATCCTTAGCTATAGCCAAGAACATACATGTGTCGCTAATCTCAGGAGTCATAGAATTCCACAACCACGCCATAATCATGGAATCTTCTTCATCCCAGGCTTCAAAACGAGGATCTCTTGGTTTTGGCCCTGTACCCGTGAGATGGCTGATCTTCCCTTTCCCTTTCAACACGGTGCGAACAAGTTGAGACCATTTGAGGTAATTTTTTCCATCCAGCCTATACGCAGCCTGAATAATTTGCAATTCCCCGGGTTGCTGAGATCAAACAATCTCTTCCGATTGTGTTGTAGCTGTCGTCTCTGCGACTTCCGACATCCTCCACAAAAAACCCAATCTCTTAGGCAATTAAGGCAAATCGTTAAATGAAAAAAACCAGCACTGAAGGCTGGCAGGAGTCACAAAACTGCCGGCGATAAAGACCGATAAATCAAAAAATTCTTCCCAGAAAATTCGAAGCCATAACGCTCTGATACTATGACAAAAATTGAGCAACAATTTTTGTGGAAGAATTTTTCTTCATTGATGTCAATAATACACACTGAGTTAGCTATATATAATAACCCTAGGAAAAGAAAAAAGGAAACTAACCAGACTATATCATATAACATGATTTATGGGATATTCTAACAAAATAGGAAACTAAACAAATCAGCCTAATTCTAGGGATACAAACTGTTACAACATCTCCTAAACAGGCAACTATACACGTTTTTTCCCACACAAAGAACAAGACATCCGTTAAAGTTCAGGAAGGAGGAAAAAAGATCTACTAGAATATCACATCAAGCTACCACGTTCTAGAATCAAAGGGGAAAAAAAAATGGCCTTTCAAATTGGTTTCCTATAGAGAACCTCGGTTCTTGGTTCCAACCAATAAAGGGTCCAAAAATCAACCACATTCTCCTCTCTATTGTTGAATTTCTTCAACTCCTCGCAATCCAAATAAACTAAACCAGTGCCAATAACTTCAGCATCAAAGAAACTCAGTGAGTGAGCAAGAGAAAGACTATGCAACTTGAACTACACTTGAAAATTTTCTGAAGATTTCGTCGTCATCTGAATAGGAAAATAATTGTCAACTATCTTCCTTCTAGAGTTTCAACTAAAACCACATTCTTATGCTAGAAATAATCAAGTGGTACTACAAGCATTAACCAGAGCATTGAAAAGCTTTATTCCCAGGAAAGAAAGAAAAAAGAAAAAAGAAAAAGGGATGAGTAAAACGATCTCAGACTAGTGTACAACTACATACTTAAAAGTTAACAACCTGCCCAACTTGTACAGCTTCCAGCAACTTTTCTTCGGAAAGAAAATTACAATAGCCCTGCAAACATTAGTCCAACCAGTGAGTCGGTCTGGAAAAATAACCGTGCAAACATTGAGACTTATAAAGGAAAAGAAAAGGGAAAAATTTTGGAGAAAGAAGACTAAAAATTTTATGAAATTTGATTATGAGTGAAAATTATTGTAGATTTTATTCAATTTTTCTTCTATTCTACCTATTTATTTGTTCATTTAATGTTATTTTCTTGTGATTACTATTGTTTTTTGTTATAATTGTTATCACTAACTTCTTCTAGAAGGCAGAGAACAATGTGTGTGTGTGTTTGTATGTGTGTTAAATGAGATGCGTAGTGTTCTTCATCCTATTATAGAACCAGCTAACTTCCAGCGAGAGTCTACCTCTATCATCAGAATTGCACTATCTGTGCCAGCTAACAACAAGTCCAACTCAGACCCTTGCATCTCTTTAGTTGTTGGATTAACTATAAACTTATCACCAACAAGACCAACTCGAACTCCAGCAATAGCCTTTGAATTTGGCAATTCTGATAGAGCCCTGTACAATTTAAAGGATAAGCTTAGACAAAGGTATCTCAAACACCATTTATTAGTCCTACAGCTCTAAAGAATTGTTGAAGCAAATAAAAATTCATAAGAATTACACTGCTATTCCAGCAGCCGTAACCGCCAATGAATCTGGAGAGTGCAAACCATCATAACTCAGAACCTGCATGCATAAGGACAAAATGGAAGTTCTGAGCGAGATTACCGATGAAAGACAAATGCTGAATGACAGTCTCAACCCTTAAATTTTGTGAAGAAATTCACTCAAACATACCCAAGATAGTATCTGAGTTTCGTGGTAGAAGCCTTTCGGCATTGTTGGGCGCAGAGGCCTATCAATCAATCTACAGATGAGAACCTAAATGCAACAGAAAATTAAATATCAAAAAACAGTCCTATACAAACAGGATTGCTAAAATTTTAAAAAATAGTAATAATACCAATATGCAAAATAGATATCCTAAAACATTAACTCTTTAAAATCCATATAAAAGAACCCCAATAGAATCATAGATGAGGAAACTTTCCCAATTCCAATTTTCTATCCTCTCATGCTGGCTAACTTATCTTCAAAGGCATCCACCAAAATATACTCTATGGAAGGAAGAAAAAAAAAAGGAAGCATAAACCATTCTTCCTATTGGAAATTGAACTATCTATCACCTACCCAATACTCATGCACAGAAAAAATGAAGTCACAAGAAGGAGAGTGTCCATAGAAATCACATAAACAACAACCGATCGAACACGATTTTCTAAGACGGCTTCAACTGTCATACGAGATTAACTTCTTCTATTAAGTAAAGAATGTACACTATTTACAAAGAAGCAGTACTAAAACACAAAATGAACAAGTAGATTCTTTTATAAGGATGGAACAAACTAAAAGGAAAAAAATCATTACCTCATGATCTTTGGTCCTCCCTTCTCGTTTGAAAAACCCCCACTGAAAGAGTAAAATTATAAGCACAAAAAGTCTCACACAGTCTTTTTTAAAGATGGAGCGTAAAAGAAAGTCGAATCAGATACCTAGTCCGACCTGCTGCTGAAAAACGCTCTTGATAATTTACAGAAAGGGGGAAAAAGTCCGAAGGTTCACTGGGAGTATCAGCCATACAAACAGAAGTGTATATAATCTGCAAGGATGAATATGCTCCAAGGTAAACCATCAAATCCTTTCAACAAAAAAAGAAGTTAACAACATATGTAATCTTTGAAGAATGATCGACAATGGTCACTAAGCAAATTTATCCAAGAACTGTCATTCATTAGTGTATCTTACAAAAATCAGATGAAACAGTAAACGACTATAAACTAACAGCAGATGTATTATTGGACGGGCACAACTTGGATAAATTTGCATAGCAATCGGAGACATTCTTAAAAGAGACACAACTAACATTTCATCCACGCACACCGCGAACATTCTATTCCAAAGAAAACGTGAAGAAAGTGATGGTACATTTGTTCTGAATTGTACTTGGGATTTAAACAAAATAAAACCAAGACTCCAGATTAGATTTATTGTTGACCCTAGGATTCGTAGAAATATAAAGTCATTCATATCTTACAGTTTCTCCGTCTGTTACTGTAACAGCTGCGCTGGCTTGTCTTCCGATATGGCCGGTCTCGACCAAAATCTGTAAAGACAGTAATTGCATATCACCACTATTTTCTGAAGTAAAAAAAAAGAAAATAAATAAAAATCTTATCTTCAATGTGGACTTCTTCAGTAAGGAGTTTAAAGATTTCCCCTTTGCATTTATTTTTTTAAACAGGACAGATTTATCTTCTAGTTCATTTTTCTAAGTAACGATGCCCTAGAAGCTTCCATAAAAGTTCCATCACTACCCAAAGAAGCTTCCTCTAATAAACAGACATAATAATAATAATAATAATAATAATAATAATAATAACAATTTTTATGGCCATGAGAACATAGGAGATTACGAATTCACAAATAATGAAAGGAAAATTCATTTCCAGATTAAACTTTTTTGCGATACTAATAGCAGATAGAGGGATAGAAATGCAAAAACTTGTAATAAAAAAACCAGTAATAAAGACAAACAAATTCGACATTTCATTGTTTATCAGAAGAAGAAGAAGAAGAATATAACAAATGCGATCTTTTATGTGTGTAAGAATGAAAGGTTGAGAATTGAAGAGAGAAAGACGGGAGAGAGAGAGAGAGAGAGAGAGAGAGAGAGACACGACAGACATGTCGATCGCCGAAGGGGATTTTGACGGAGAAGGGCTGAGGTAGTGTGGGAGGCGACTGTGTGAGAGCTGAGCAGGAGAAGCGGCCGGAGGAGAGAGAGAGGAGGAGAGGGAGCGAACGGAGCTTCGAAGGCGCGGTCAAGCGGAGGGAGGAGGAGGAGCGAGACGGAGAGAGCCGCCATGGCGATGGTGGTGGAAGCTTCTGAAAGAACTGATGAGAGCAGCTGCCTCTGCTACTCACGCTTGGGTTTGCTTGCATTTTCTGCTTCGAAAGCTTCTTCTTCTTCTTTGGCTATGGCTATGGCTACTGTCTGCTCTTCTAGAGAGAGCAGAGAGAGAACTTTTCTTATCCGTTTGGCGCGAGGGCTGCAAAAGAAAAAGAAACTCTTTTTTTTTTTTCATTTTAATAAATTCTTTTTTTTTTTTTCTGGGCAGAAATATTCTTTAGAAAACAAATAAAATGGATTAAATTGAACGGATGACAAAGGAGGGAAGGGGATGAAATATTAAAAAGGTTTATTTAATTTTGTGAATTAGTCACTGAATTTGGAAATCTGAATAGAATGTTTAAGGGAAAGGTTGGATTCACTAAATATCAACTTTCTCCCACAACAAAGGTTTTCATTTTTTATAGTCCCCCAATAATATTGGAGAATAGCAAATTTACTCTCTAGAGCTTTTTTTTCTCAAAATCAAGGCTCGCAATGGCGGATTAGCTAGGCGGCATTGTACCGAGGCTACTTCGTCTTGGGCTTGCGGTATCATTAGGAGTTTCGATTTTCCCTGAGTTCTTCAATGCTTAAAAGTGTTCACGCTCATAAAGTCTGTTGTTGTTAATGGGAGATTGCTTAGATCTAGTTAATACAATGTTAATGTTAGCCAGTGAAGAATGTTGAAGGAGAGATTTCCTTTCATGTTGTTTGTTTGTTTGGTTTTTTCTTTTTTTTTTTTTTTTGTTTAAGTCTTTTTCAGTAGGTAAACCACAATAAATAAGATGAACTATAGTAAGTAACATAATAGATTATTGGCAGTTACATGTAAGACTACTACTGGTAACAGGGTAGTGGTCGAATAACTCTAGTAACACATCAGACAACCTTTTGTAAAAAGATAGGTTATTGATAGTAACATGGTAGCTTACAACAACTATAAGATTACCACCGGTAACCGAGTATGATATTACAAACCATATTTGTAGCTGCACAAATCAATCCATGCAGTCTGGTTGTAACATTTGTCCAAAACCACTCCTGAATGCAATTTTCAGCTAGTGACCAAACTTGTAATTTGGGTTAAGCATCTAAACGAATTGGGTAAGGCTCATTATTGCTGTTGGTACTAGAGGAAGCTTCGCAACGCCGGACTAAACCTGACCTTTGACGCCACGAAATTCCCACCTACGACGACAATCTCAATCAAACGTCGAGCAAAATAAGATCCTTGTCGAGTAAGAAGTTGAGAAAGTCGACCACTCTTACAGTGGCTTTCATGGTTCCAAGACACGTTGTTTCCGGTGTCGTCCGCACTGTGATTGGCCTTGAGGACAAGGTGTTTCTTCGAGGCAGGGGGTATTGTTAGGAGCCTACTGTTAGTAGATGAATATGGGTGCTAGTAGCTGAGTACTAGTGTGAGTTGCTGGTTAGGATGGTTAGTATAAAAGGTGCTAAGGGCTATTGGGAGGGGGAAATGAGTTTAGTCGGTGATTGTGGGTTTGGCTGAAGCCATAGGGAGACTCGGGGGGTCCTCGAATTCCTTCAGTTATCTTCCTATATTTTTCCATTATTGTATTTCCATTTTGATTCAATAATATATGTCCATATTTCCAGGCTCCTATCAGAAGGGCAACTGAAAGCTCCTACCCCATGAGTTTTCGAGACTATGAAAAAAGAAAAGAAATTAAAAAATAAATAAATAATTACAATGTTAAATGAGTAAATAGTTTTTGAAATTAGATGGAAAGAATGTATATATTAATCTATCATGTAAGCTGTTTCTTGTTTTATAAAATGGGAGATCAGTATATATATACACTGGTATTATTGGTTTCCAAGAATCTTTAGAACACATCTAACTTAAGAAAAAAATTTGGACATTTGATATGCATATTTTAATTAAGATTTTATGATTTAGTACAATAGAATCGTATTTTAACCTTGTACTCAGAACTCTAAGAATAAACTTCAAGAAATGAGCAAGAGAAGATTTATATCGAAAACTGGAGAATACTTTTTGGTACACGAGTTGTTTGCTAGTGTTTATCACGTGTTGTAATGAGAAAATACTCTTGCAGCTGTGCAGAATTTGAGTTACATGGGTTTAAAAACATTTATATAGTAGAATATAAAAAAGACAACTCTTCGGTAATTATGGATAATTTGAGAAAGTTTACTGTATCAATTAGAGGTGTTTAGATAAATATTAAATAACACATTTAGACAAATATTTACGTAGAAAAAAATATTGCTATATAACCCCATTTTTATTCAAAACTTACTCATTTATGATAACACTTATCCGAGCTCCAGTTTTCTTTTTAAAAATTGAATTTAAAAAAAAAAAAAAAAGGGATAAGTGCATGTATCCCTCATATACTTTGAAAACAAAAAACGCTATTATACGAAAATGAGCTCCCCTTACTTTATCCCTTGTATTCAAAACAAATAATTTATGACTCCGTCATTTGTGACTATTAATACAAAGTGCTTGATAATAATAATTATCAATTGGCATCTTCACACAGATGTATATAACCAATTGAACATATTAATAATTTTTGTAACATGCAATTAATGATTAGTACGTTACTAAACAAATTGAATTGGTCAAACTAAATTGCATGGTAAAGTCAATTTAACTTTTAAATTAGGACTTGTAACTGCTCAAGACATTTATTGAAAGACAGAATATCAGTGTGTGTGTGTGTGTATACAGTGAAATCAATTGTATCATATTTTGAATCCGTTCACATGATATGAATAATAGAAAAAGAAAATATAACTATGATATTATAATCCAATAAAGAAACAAAACCACTTTAAAAAGAGAGAAAACGCAAAAACAAGAAAAATTTTACAAACAAGAAGAAAGCAAAACAAATTAGCCGGAAGTTTTAGAGAAAATTTTAGGGCATTAGCCGATTCTATATATATTTGTATGAAATACTCCAACTAATTCATGAATTTTATAATTGCTAACTTTTTTTTTTTTTTTTGGTTTGGAAGAGGACAAATCGTGGGAGTCCAATATTGTACAGCAAATCTTGACATCCAAACCGCTTTAAAAAGTATATATGTTTTTTTGAAAAAAAAAAAATCAGAAATACTTGTTTCTCCCGTAAAAGCTAATAGCTTCTAATTAATCTACCATTCTAGTTAGTCCGAACCTTATTATAAAATCCTTCTTCCACATTTATAATTAATTATAGCTTCATACCGATATAAAAAAATAAAAAAAAAAAAAAAAAAAACCCAACAACAACAACACAACTTCCATATCCAACTCTGTGTGTGTGTGTGTGTGTGTCCCACTTTATGTATGACGCACGCAATTTACAAAACACAAATAGAACAACCAAGCCCAAAATTACTATTTCAGTGGTATACCCCACAAACGATTACCTTACATATGCTTAAAAACAGCGTATGTACTTACTTCATAACAGTATATGTCCTCTGTTGCTCTAGATATATAACAATATGAAAAAAAAAAAAAAAAAAAAAAAGGGCAATATATATATGTATGTACATATACAAATATATAGTTAAATAAAACCGACTAATGAAGTAGGAATTTACTACTAGTCCTCTCTGGTGCTGGGACTGGTGCAATCATGCGCTTCTTTCACCGTTAAGCTCGTGGGTCCACGTTTTCTTTTCCACACATTCCTATGCATGTAGAATTTTGATAGGGATCTGCATAAATAAATTACAACAAATCATATTTAGAACAAAGATAAAAATATGTAATTTGACAATTTAAAATTAAGTACTATCAATGAAACTAATATTTACCTTTTAGAAAATTCTCTCAAAGATGATGGTAAGTCAAACAGAACCGATAGGTCCGAGAGTCTCACAAATAGAAAACATAAATATATGGCCAGGAGCCCGCCTCCAAGTAGGCGATCGAGCCGCATCTTATTCTTGGGTAGCACCACTAGCGCCCAAAGCAACCCTCCCATAAGGAACCCTATCGTCTCGTAAAGCGAGCGGTCCTTGGGATCACGTATGCCAACGGGTACTCCGACCACGCAGAGAGGACCAATGGAAACCCTATACCGATCACCGTGTTGAAAATGGGCCCGGCGTAGCAGCCCGCTATGGCTATCTGGGCCCCATCAGACCCACCACGCACAGCCATGGCCACGTTGGCGATCAGATCCCCTAGGGAGTTGCCCCACGCAAGGACAGTCAGCCCTAGGACCGAAGGGTTGACCCCAAACACACTTCCCAATGACACCAAAAGAGACACCAACTCCTCAGCCACTACGTAAGTCCACATCACACTCATCATGAACCCACCCACCAACCACGGGAAGAGGCACTGCTTCGGTGGCCCGTACTGGTTGGTGGTGACGTAAGCGAGGTTCCCGAGGACCAATCCAATGAGGACAGCTGTCATGTAGGTCACCAAGGCCGTTCTTGAGTCAACGTTCTCTCTTTGTGTGTTGCACAGAAACGACAACAAAATTGGAGCCAAAGTCACCGAAATAACTGCGTAGGGTTTTGACCATTGTTCTTCTGTCACCATTGGAATTGTTGCTCTTCTTGGCAAGTAAAGTGGAAGCTCCAACAATTTCATCACCAACTTTAGAAAATTACTAATCTGATTCAACATTTGATGCTTTTGGTACTCATGATCATCATGATCATGATCAAGTTTTATGTAATTATAATTAGTACTACTATTGATATTATAATTATTGTTATTATTATTACTACTACTACTGTTATTATCATCATCATCCACGTAACCCAACATGGGAACAGCTTGATAATCGTCGTCAGAAGTCGACGTCGATTCGCCCTCGCCGGTGCGGTTTCTGTAGAAGAAGTGCGTGGCGGAGACGGAGCAGACGTAGAGGAAGTAGATGGCGAAGAAGAAGAGGGAGCCAAGGAGATTGATCCTCCCGACGATGAATATCGCGAGGAGAGAAAACAAAGAGAAAAGGAAGAAAGACGCATCTCTAATGAAGCTTGTCTTGTCAAGCGAGACGGAATTAGGGTTAGAGCTCGTCGCGATGCATATGACTCCGACGACGGTACTGGAGACGAAGAAGGCGCCGCCGAGGATGCTGTTTAGGCCGACGTCGGCGTCTCCTGACCTGGTGAAGGAGATGATGCTGGCGAAGACGTCGGGGGCGCCGTTGCCGAGGGAGAGGAGAGTGATGCCGGCGATGGTGGGTGAGAGTTTTAGGGTTTTGGACAAGCTTTCGAGGGCGGGACAGAAGAAATCGGCGGCTGTGTTGCCGAGTAAATAAAACAAGATGATGAGCCAGAGGAGGAGGAAGGAATGGCCGAGGAGATGGGAGTGGCCGAAGTGGCAGTAGAAGAGGAGGAGGTAGTTGATGTAGCCCTTGGGGCGGCATCTTTGGTGGGTTTGGACGAAGGAGCACTTGGCGGCGGGGTCGGTGAGGTTGTGGAGGGAGGCGGCGCACGCGTCGGACGACGTGATGGCGGCGAGAAAGTTGGGAGTGGATGTGATTTTGGGGTTGAGGTATTGGATGTTGAGGAGGAAGAGGAGGAAAGGTACAGGAAGGATGTGTTGAGAAGGAGGAGAGGGAGTTTCTTGGCTATTATTGCTGATGTTGGACTTGCCATTTGGGAAGGAGAAAAAAAAAATTACGTCTTTAATTTGGGAGGGAATTATGGATGAGTGAGGATGTTGATAAATATTTGAAGGATTACGTCCCTGCATGATTTTGAGCATTTTTTTTTTTTTTTTTTTTTGGGAACAATTTCTTTTCTTTCAAAAGGAAGGCCAAATACTTGAGCTAGATTTAGATGGCTCTAATTATTTTATGTTGTCATTATAAATAATTACATGCTATCAAATAGTAATAATTATTACACCAGTATAATGATTTATCATGATGTGCAAATACAAGATATCACGTTTCAACAAAAGGATGCATGTATACGTGCATAGGCAACGTACGTTTGTTGGGTAACAACATTTTAGAAAGTAGTTGGAGATGGCCAAAACCGAATCACAATCGACATATGTAGATATTTATGGACATGAAAAATTAAGATTCTATATTTCTTTTAATCAAATTCATGTATTGGGGTAAATTATCATTTTTGCAATTTTAAATGACGTGACAATTTTAACTACTATCCAAAAAATAATGCAACTCACATATTAAGTGGGTTGTTATTAAGTGTTTCAAAAAAAAAAAAAAGTAGATTGTTATTAAAAAAATTGACTTCAGATTGGGTGCCTCATTGTTCGAAGATATGTATATATGTATATATATATATATATATGGAGCTGTTTTATGTATGACTTTAGATGCTGGCATTGGAATAGAGCAAGTAGTTTGTTCATTGCTTCAAGTTAACTTAGCTAAATGAACTTTCCTTTGCATAAAGTTCTATATACATATAAAATGCCATACACATCAAACTTACAATCACTTTTTTGCTTCAAATGTTCACCCATATGATCTATAGTGTACCTTTTAATAAGGACAGGCAACGAAATTTCCTAGCACCAAGCTCTCTTTAAAAGCAAAACATAAAAGAGGATAGAGATATGTTGTTGACATAGCGAGGGATCACATTACAAATTTCCAAATGAGTATAACTTGTTGGTGATGTCGAAAGATTAGCGTGTGTGTAATATCTTTATATATATATATATATATATATATATTTTATATGTGTGTGTGGCAGACCCTGCACAGGATACAGCCTATATGTATGCAGACCCGAGTTCACTAAATTATCGGAAATTTTATGGTTTGTTTGTTTTGCGGTTCGATTTAATGTTTTTTTTTTTTTGGGAAAATTTGTCCGATTTAGTGTTAGATGCTACTTAAATTATCATTACTAGAATTTCGGAAAAAGGATTTGTTTGTTTCGTTCCAAATTTAAGGTTTGCATGTTTTGTGCGTGTACTATGCACACACACCCCTATTAATTAAATTCTTTAATTACAAAAAAAGTTCCTCAAACAAATTGACATAAAAGGATAACTATTATAGACTTAATTTTAAAATTAAGGTTTTGTTATAAAAAGTCTTACCATTTTTTTTTTTGTTTCCATACATCCACATGATATATACCCAAAAATACACCATACAGGAGTAATAGATATAATTTGCAGTAATATCATAGTTGATTCAATTTAAAGATGTAAAGTTTGAATTCCTCAACACTAAATTCCAAAAAAAAAAAAAAAAAAAAAAAACCATACAAGTCTTTATTATTTTGAAAGCTATAGCAAAATTATAAATTTCACTTTTTAATTATTATTCCAAAAAATTAGTAATCTCTTATTTTTCATTCCTCGCTAAAAATTTGTTGTTTTCTGCATTGTATATCTTCTTTATTCTTTATTCTTTCTCTTTTTTTTTTTTAGTATTTTTGACGTTTGTACTTTTATTTTTTAATTAATTTTTTTCTTAAACTGTTTTACTTTTTTTTTCCCCTCTGTTTCTTTTATCTTTACTCATGATGTTTACTTTTAATGATTTTTTTTTAAGGAAAAAAAAAAAGAGGGAAAAATGGTTATACATAAAAATTGCAATTTTCTTATTGCTTATTACACTTGTGTTTTTAATGTAAAATTTTCTTAAATATACGTGTTCGAATATTGAATATAAGGGCAATTCTACCTCCACCGATGGAGTAAAATTTCTCACCACTGGATTTAAATGGAACCGTAAAAAATAGTGAATGAATACCAAACTAAAATAAGGCATCCCACATATGATTCAATGTGATTTTCACATTTAAAAAATCTGAATTACTCAACAAAAAAGCTAAATTAAAAAAAAAAAAAAAAAAAAAAAAAAAGACTTCTTCGCCGTTGCCGTTTGTGAGATTCGTCGAGGCCGGAGGAGCTCGCGCCGCCGTGGGGATGGGAAGCTAGATTCGTGTCGCACGCGCTGCGGCAGATCTTGCTCACCGACGGTTATGGTGGCGCGACGGGGGATGATGTTGCTGCGGAAGATTTCTCTCGCTCGCCGGCTGCTGTGGTCTGGCCACCGTTGCGATGACTGTGGGTTCCAGTCGGCGAGGCTCACAAGATGTAGGTGCGCTGGGCAGCGGAACCCCTTTCCCTCCTTTGGATCTATTCGACCACAGTCGCGACCTCGCAACCTCCGACAACCCATCGGCTAGCGATCGCAACTGGTGGCTCGACAATTGGAGAAGAGTTTCAAGGCCATCTCCGTCTCGATCCACGGCTACCAGTTGGCCATTTTCACCCCATCGGTGGGCTTCATGGCAACCCACGGCGGAGGGCGATTCGGATGTCCGGGAGATTCGGCGATTCGGAGGGCGACGACATCCTCGTTGTGCTCTCGCCGGCATTCGTTTCGAAGATCCAGCAAGCCTCCATCCACAAGATCTCGAGCTCACCGCGTTGACCAAATCGATCGGCAAGGCGGGCTCGCCCTATGTCCTCAGCCCAGAAACCGGCGACCCACCTCTGGGCAACGGCGGAGCTCGCGACACCGGTGTCTCTGAGGGCACTGTGTTCTTGTTGTTGTTGTTTTCTTTTCTTTTCTTTCTTTTGTTTTTTGGTTTTTTCTTGTCTTGTCTTTTCTTTTTTCTTTTTTTTTTCACCTGTAATCTTATGTGGAAAAATCACACATGTTCTCATGAACCCTTTTAATCTCAGCTGTTCCAAAGTGATCGATGGACTAAAAATTTTTACCCAATTAATGAGGTAAGGTAATCTTAGCCATTGTAGAATTCCCCTTAATATAATAGTAAAATACCCATCTTATTTTTATTAAATCGACAAACTTTTTGTCTGAAAATAGTTTCGTGTCTAAAGTTTCAATAATTTAAAAATGAGAGAGAGCTAGAGAAAAGAGATAATCAAAGTTTTTTTTTTTTTTAATGATGTGTGTGAAAATATATTTTAAGTGATGAAATAGTATTTATTTTTTAAAATAGGTGGAGGTACCTAAGGGTTGTATAATTAATAAATTTAATTATTTTGAAATTAGTAGGAGTGTGCATTTAGAAGAGAGTACGGAGAGTTAAGAGGGATTTGTCAATAGAACAACCCTTCGAAAATAGATGATAACAAAAACTTGGCTATACTCTAATAAATATATATATATATATCTACCAGTATTTAAATTAAATGTGGAAGATTAAAGAATTCCCTCAAAAAAAAATGTGGAAGATTTAAGAATTGGTTTAAAAATTGGAAAAAAAAAACATTTAGCACGAGTATTTTTTTAACACGACTAGTTAAACTCATAATATCAAAGAAGGTAGATTTTATGTTATTTAAATAATAATAAGAATAATAATAATAATAATTTATGTTTTAGCAGCTACTAGCTAGCTAGTTTATGTTTTTTTTTTTTTAATTTGTTTTTTTAACTTCAAGGAGAGGGATTCAAACCCTAATTTTTTGATAGAATGATTAATATCAATAGATTGTACTTGCAAATCACTTTTGACATTGAAGTTTTCGCATTATTATCCTTTTAGAAACACTTGTTATTAGGTTTAGTCAGTAGAATTCCTAGAAATAAATATATGTGGTTCTGGTTTCTTTAAGTTCTTGAAACAGCATTAATTGCACCTTGAAACTGCTCATTGCTTTTGAATTCCAGCTTTTTTCTTTTTGTTTCTTTTTTTTTTTTTTTTTTTTTTTTTTTTGCCCTTCTGTGTGGTGGAGTTTAGGTGAAAAGGATCTTCTGCGTAAAATATAAGATTTTTCCAAGATTTAATTAATAAGAGAATGATTAAAGAAAAAAAGAATAACAGAATTAATGAAGTATTTGAAATGGATCTGATTACCATAAGATGTGTAACTGTAATCTAAAGTTTAAACGAAGTGTTTGAAGTTCATTATATATATTCTGTTTACTTATTTAAATGAAATTTCAGTTTTCTTACAATTCTGAAATTACAAAATTCATTGCGACATATATACTTGCCTTTTTTTTCCCCCTACAAAATTCTATACTATTTGATTGCTTAATTTTTGAAGCTTAAACTTGGACAATTTTGATTTCCACTCAAGTACAAGGAGGAGTAAGAACAAAAGTGGGAAATTGATTCTAATTTGCGGATAGCTTTGTTTAGTTAGCTTAGTCTTATTTCATCAAGTTATGATAACAAACAAAAATTCATATTACGTTAACCACCAAAAAAAAAAAAAAGAAAAAAAGAAAGAAAGAAAGAAAGAAGGAGAAACTATAGTAAATAGTATTTATACGTAAATAATTGAAGTAAATAAAAAAAATATTAAAAAAATTGAAGTGAATGACATATTTACAAAAATTAAATAGATTATTTATCTAATAAATTTGTTATCTATTGTTATGTGTTTTTTTTTTAATAGAAATGTTCCCAAAAAAAAAAGTACATTTTTGGAATATTGCCCCATCTATATTGACTTGAAGATTTTTCAAATAAAAAGTGATCAAGAGAAAAATCTGAACTAAAAATTAAATGAGACAAAAATCCTTACTGCGTGTACCGAAAAAAGGGTTATTCCCACGTTTTCCTCCGTTGTTATTGACTCCAAAAATTGCCAGTTTTGGTTAGGCTATGGATCAAAAAAGACCAATAATTGCTGGGCTGAAGAAGCCCAAAATAATCATTAAGGGCTACTAATGGACAAATTGGGCGGTCCAAAATGATTGTTTCAGGGCCTGTGGCCATGGGCTTTCTTAAGCAGGTGGCACATTTAGTGGGACTGTGGGAGAAAGAGGGAAATAGCATTTTTTTTTTTCTACTAGAAAAACGTATTTAAATATTTTAAAATAAATATATATTCACAATAAATAATTTAAATCAAAAATAAAAAATAAATTATTTATCTCACATCTACTAATATATATAATTTGTCGTCAATATTTTGAGACTTAATTAACGTAAGGGATTGTGGTCATCTCATTTTCCAACCTTAACCTAATGATTATCTTATTTAACTTGTTTGACTCTTTGACTTTTTTCAAGGAAGAAATTACACTACATGGCTTGTTATACATACGGAATTGAAATATAGCAAATTTTTAAAAATATTTTAGGAATAGCAAGATTGCATAGAAATCACTATATTGATTCTCAATAGTGATGCATCATAACTACACACCAATCAAGCTAATAATATCATTTATCTCTTATTTATTACATATTTAAAAAAATTTTGTCATTTTTCAATTCTACTTATTAGATTTTGATGTATGTCTTAAGGTCCCTGAAATGATTTGCTAGCTAGAAAAGAAAGAGAAACACTGCACCTTCCAAACCAAGGATTAATTGTACCATAATTAGGACATTTGATACGAATAGTGTAGAGAAATAAAAGTACTTTAGAATATATAAGAATAACAATAATTTTATTGAACAACTTAATAAAAAAAAAAAAGAACCGCACCAATATGACAAAAACTCAGGAAAATTTTTTTATTAACTTAAAAAAAATATTTAACAAAAAAAAATATAATTTAAATAGAGTTAAATTAATACGCTAAATAAAGTTTAAACTTGCAGGACACGTGTAAAAATCGAGAGAAAAAAAAAACGTGCGGATAAATAATATTCAAGTCATACACTGAGT
>CM046387.1:33989391-34064391 GCA_025413485.1 Ficus microcarpa
TGGGAATGGAGAATACCTATTCACTAGCTTGAGGGAAAGTGTGGGAAAAAATGTGTATAGTTGCCTGTTTAGGAGATTTGCAATAGTTTGTATCCCTGGAATTAGGCCGATTTGTTTAGTTTCCTATTTTGTTAGAATATCCCATAAACCATAGGATTTGATATAGTCTAGTTAGTTTCCTTTTTTCTTTTGCTAGGGTTATTATATATAGCTAACTCAGTGTGGATTATTGACATCAATGAAGAAAAATTCTTCAACAAAAATTGTTTCTCAATTTGCATCACTTTGCCCTGTATTAGGTTTTCTATTTTCAGTTTATAGTACTATTCGTTCGTGATAAACATTTGTTATTTGTTTGTTCCGTCAGATGATTATCTCGTTATCTGAGTAACTCTTAAATTTACTATTCTAGGTCATGTGCTTATCAATCTGTCATTCATATTACCTTTCCTTATTGTACGTAAAACACATTTGAAGTGACTACTATTTTGAATTGCCATGTCTAGGAGGCCTATTCATTTTAGTATGTTTGATTAAGTTAAGGTTTATTTAGTAGTCATATCTTATTCTTTCGTTAGTTATTAGAAGAACACATGTAAATGTAAAAAATTTTTTTGCTTTTACTTCATCAGGATGCTGTGCGAGCTATATGCAATGAGGTAGAGGCTTTGGTAAAGACGTGTGGAAACCCGAAAATGTTTGATGCAGTCAAATTTCCTCCTCAGGAGCTATATATGCTTGTTGAAGTATGTACTTTTCCACATTCACTGAAAAATATTGTTGTTTATTTTTGACAGCTATGAAAGGCTTAATTCCTTTTAATTCTGTCTCAAAAGTGCATAATTCTAATGGTGTTGAATGTTCAGATTTCTTGTCATTATTCTTCCTCTCACTAAAATTTCTCCTTTTCTTTCTATTCCTCTCTTTCTTTCTTTCTCTTCTCCCTATGTCAGGCATCACCCTTTTTTTTTTTTTTTTGACATGATTAACAACTGTAATTAACTTGCACGAAAATTGTCTGGAAAAGTGTATGTTAGCTCTGATGCAACTTCAGAATTGCTGGTGATGAGTTAGTGCAGGAAATTGCTGGTAATGAGTTGGTGCAAGTCCTTCAGATTAAGAGAAAAATACCCAGAAGAAAGGCCCTCTCATCTCTAGAAGAAAAGGTTTTAACTATGCTTACTGAAAATGGATATGTTAGCCTTGATGCAACTCTGGAAGTGAATGAAACAATAGCTGACATGCTTGAGGAGGAAGATGAGGACGAGGAAGTTGTTGTAGATGGTGAGGTAGATGAAGGCGATGTTCATATTAAGCCCACGCCAAGAAAAACCACTCCCAGGGTATAGCTCAACTTTCTATATTTTCTTTCTCAGACTTCATCTATTTGGTTTGTTGAACTTTGGAGGAGTAATAAATAGAAATTTTATGCATCTATAACTAGCCTTCAATAGCCTGAAATTATGTATATCTCTAAAAAATTTATCAACGAATTGGTGTTGTGTATTGATGTAGTTGTCTTCTTTAAATAAGTTTAATGATTGAACTTTAAGGTGCAAAATCAAGTTGAAAAACTACTTTTATTTTTAACGTTTGTTCCATATAGGAAACAAAACAAAGTTTAATTGCAGTCTTCTCCACCGATTCAAATGGTAATGAAATGATTTCTTGAGGAGAATTTAAAACTGCCCTCGGAGATAACAGAGGAGTTTTGGTTACACAATACAATAAATTTTGTTGATCATACTCATACTTGCAGTCATCTGTTTCAATCTTTTATTTTCTCATGTTCAAAAAATTCTGAATTGATGGGTGACCTGTGGCTGTTATATCTTAAAGTTCTATAAGTTTTCTTGGGGGCAAGCAATAATAGTGACCTTTTTTTTCTTTCCTCTTCAATCCTTTAGCTGTTCTCAGAAACAGATGTGAAGCTGGTATTTAAAGAAGTTACATCCAAATATTTGCGGAGGTGCATTGTAGAGGTATGGATTCTGTCTCGACCAAGTATTTACCAAGTATTTTTCTGTTCTCACCGGTGTGCATCTAAGGTCATATGTTCATTACGGATATAAGATTTTGCTATTTTGTGCATATGAATTGTATTGTGGTGGACGAAATAATTTCCAGGCTATTCCTGAAAACAAATCGTTCCATTTTCATGATAGATTCATTCATCTATTCATCCGTGTACCGTAAGGTAAAATTGGTGTAACCTTTTATGCCAGTGGAGGCATTGGAAAGGATTGTGTAGCATTTCCATTTCTCAGATGGCTCTCTTTTTTGTTATTGCAGAATGGAAGAAGAAGTGATGGTCGGACCCTAGAAGAGATTCGTCCGATTAACTCAAGATGTGGGCTACTTCCAAGGGCACATGGAAGTACTCTTTTTACCCGTGGTGAAACTCAGGTTTGATGGAGAATAATTCTCATTTTAAACATCCCTCTGAATTTCTCATGCGACCCTAAGGTTAGGGGAGCATCATTTGACATTGTATATGAGTAATACTTAATAGATATTACCAATTAGACTAACGCTTGAAAATTGGAAATTTGGAAGGACGGTGTAAGTGATTTCCTCTTGTCTCTTCTTGTTTTGTCCCTTTGACAATTAATGTTCTTTTTTTGTTTATTTTACAGTCCTTGGCTGTTGTTACACTGGGTGATAGGCAGATGGCACAGAGAGTAGACAATCTTGTGGGTGTAGATGAGTTGAAGAGATTCTATCTCCAGGTCTTTGCCTTTCTTTCCTTTTTAATCTTATTTACCATGCTGATTCCTTCTTTCTTTGGTGAAATATTGGGACACTTCGACAAGCATAAAGGCTCTTAGAAATGAGTGCAAGTCCTTTATTTGTTAGTTAATTCCTGTGCCCAACTTCTATGAACTTGTTACCTGAAATGGCATGCGACATGAAGGGGTAAGGTCGCCACTTTGCAAAGTCTGCTCACAAATCCACAATGCATGCCCCCTCTTCCAAATCGCACCTAGAGCTCATAATGCACTCTTGATGGAGAAGTGAAATTAAAATAATTGAAAGGAAAGGAAAAAGAATGAAAAAGAAAAAAAACTCAGAAAATACTTTTTGCAACCTGTTGATCTTGCCTGATACGTCAAAATCAGGGATTTGATTCTCTTAGGATTCCAGTTCCAAAGAGTGGGTTTTATGGCACATAACATTTCTGCAAGTGTTCGTGAAAGACACATTTTTGAAAGTTGGTTCTTTCTTATCTATTGTTTGTGTGGTTATCATCTTACCCTAACACAGGATGTTAATGTCTCTTTCCATTTCTGTTAACAAATTTACAGAAGTTGGGCAGAAAGAATAACCGAAACATGACTTTGGTGGATGTTTATGTACTAATAATGAAATTTTGTTTATCTATAGAGAGGGATTCCACGGACTGAGTACACAGATTTTAGCATTAGAAATGTCTACTTCATATTTGGTTTTCTTGAAATGGCTAAAGCATAAGAAACTTAATACTCCACACCCCATGGGGAAGCGGTTACTCTTGGACTTAAGTACCCTTAACCTGGTTTTGCATCTAGAATCTTAAAAACTCCGGGGGTTTGAAATTTTGACAGTCTTGCTTCATTGAAATCTTCACATTTTGATATCCCGTCAAGTTATGCTTGTGTCTGTTTTTTGTGTAAGTGAATGACTTGAAATTATTAGTTTAGAATGAGTGTACAAATAAGAAAACCAGTCATCTTACATTTGCTTTTAGATATTCTTTCATGTCTCCCAATATATTTCATCTGGAAACCTTTTGAGCCTGGTCGGTTATCTATAACTCACTGCTTTTAATTTTTCAGTACTCATTTCCTCCTTCTTGTGTTGGGGAAGTTGGGCGGATTGGTGCTCCTAGTAGAAGAGAAATTGGTCATGGAATGCTTGCAGAGAGAGCTCTTGAGCCAATATTGCCTTCTGAAGATGATTTTCCTTACACTGTACGTGTAGAGAGTACCATCACTGAGAGCAATGGCTCCTCGAGGTTATCATCCCTGATTATAAATTAATTTTTTGTTTCCGACGTAACTTTTTAAGTTTTAACCTCATGTTCGATTCCTTTATGAAAAATCTATAATTGATAGGCCATTTCTATGAAGAAATGTAAATAAACCGGTCTGTCTGTACTCAATATTAACGTTTTTGAATTTTATAACTTCTGTGACAGTATGGCATCGGTTTGTGGGGGCTCCTTAGCATTGCAGGATGCTGGGGTTCCAATTAAGTGCTCTATTGCTGGCATAGCAATGGGTATGGTTCTGGACACCAAGGAATTTGGAGGTGATGGTAGCCCGATTATTCTGTCTGACATAACTGGATCCGAAGATGCCTCAGGAGATATGGACTTTAAGGTCTTTTGCTCAATATTTGATTTTTCAATTGAACTCCTGTCTGTTAGTAAGTAACGTTCATGTACATCTGAAAATGCTTGGAAGTCATAATACGAGTTACAAAAGTTGTTGCATGTGACTGCCAGTCTGCTACAAATTTGAGAAGCTAACATGAGCAATTGCAGGTTGCAGGAAATGAAGATGGTGTAACTGCATTTCAGATGGACATTAAGGTCAGTAGTATCCTTTCTATTGAAAACTTTTCTTTTGCCCCTTAATCTTGAATTTTTTATATCCGTTTGTCCAACTAGGTAAGTATGAGTTTTAGACCTCTAGCAAAGAGCATGCTATTCTGCTTAACTTTTTCTCCCTCCCTCCCTCTCTCTCTCTCTCTCTCTCTCTCTCTGTTTTGCAAACCACATTCTCCTCAGAATTTTGTCAGCATAAACACACACTCACACAAACTTACATATCTTTTTTATTCATATTCTTCCAGTCTGTTGAGTACTCATGGTAGTGAAAATAGCCAATGACATTTCATGCTAGGTGGGTGGAATTACTTTGCCTATTATGAGAAAGGCACTTCTACAAGCAAAGGATGGTCGGAAGCATATTCTCGGTAACTTTACCAACACGAATCTAGATTTCACTGAGATTTTCGTTTTATATGATCCTGAGCTTTGAATGCGTGGACGGACAGTGAATTTGTCTCTGACCTTTCAGTTCTTTCTAAATGAGTGGTGGATTCAGTTAGATTATGTAGATTTTTAACTTTCACATTTTCTTATTTTGTTTTATTACTTGGAAGGTGAAGTTTTGTATTGACTTTCATATCTTCTCGTTTTTCTTTCTTTCTTTCTTTCTTTGGGGGGGAAAAAATCAGCTGAAATGTCAAAATGCTCACCTCCCCCTTCAAGAAGGCTTTCTCAGTATGCCCCACTGATTTATGTCATGAAGGTTTGTCTTCTCCATTTTACCCTATCTTTAGTTTGTATTTTCCATCTTGTTGACCATCTTGTGTGACTATAGGTCAAGCCTGAGAAAGTAAATTTAATAATTGGCACTGGTGGGAAAAAAGTAAAGAGTATAATAGAAGAGACAGGAGTAGAAGCTATCGACACACAAGACAATGGGATTGTAAGATCAAAAGAAAACCTCCTCCTCCTCCTTTTATTTTTATTTTTATTTTTTGGTTCTTTTTGTTTTTTGGAGCACGGTTTTACTAACATAATATGCTAACTCTCTGTCTTTTCAGGTCAAAATTACGGCAAAGGATTTGATGAGTTTGGAAAAGTCTAAAGCTATTATTAGTAATTTGACAATGGTTCCAAGTGTTGGTGATGTCTATAGGTATTTGTTTGTCTGTCCCCCCTGTCCCCCCCACCCCCCTTTTTATTTTCCCTTCAATTGTAATGTCTTCCTTTCCGTGCTCTTGTATCTTTCTTTCTTTCTTTCTTTCTTTCTTTTTTTTTCCCTGCAAAATAAAAGCATGTCTTTTCAGTATCTAGTCTTAAATATCAGGTGTGGCCTAACAAAGGTTTGTCATAAACTGCGGTTGGTTTATTCCTTCTGAAAACTTGGACCTTTTTTGTTTTAATCATTTTATTTATTTATTTTTGTAACGTTCTTCATTTAAAAATTAACTTTAAAATTCCTTGAATGCAGACTCTGTACCATAAGTCTGCATAGGGTAACCTCGATGTTTGTACTTGCATTGCATGTTGCTGATCTGAAACAAAGATATTTTCCTTTTGGACTCTTTCAATTGTCAATGAAATTGACGAGTGTTGGGACTTTCTTGCCTTTGTACTTAATATTCAGGGACTGCGAGATCAAATCAATAACAAATTACGGAGTTTTTGTTGAGATAGCACCTGGGAGAGAGGTACAATTTGTTTCTCTCAATTATTGATATCTTCTTTTTAATCCTGAAGGCTTGGAAAAACCTTCCCTTTTCTCAATTTTTAGTAACTGTGGGAGAATTTTGTTTAATCCTTTTTCACTTTCCTCTTCTCCTCTATGCGCGTGCACACACAGAATATATGGATATGTATTGTTATCAGACTGTCTTCTTACTCGGTTAATCTTCGTATCAATGTGGTGTGAGTAGGAAAGTAACATTGCTATCTTATTCTCAATCATCTTTTAGGGACTTTGCCATATCAGCGAGTTGAGTTCAGATTGGCTGGCAAAGGCAGAAGATGTAAGCAGATCCTCATTTACATTAGTGCTTTTTGGATTTTCACTTCGTCGATCATGCTTGTTTATGTTTTTATTTATTATTCTGTTACAGGCTTTTAGAGTCGGAGACTGTATTGATGTAAAACTCATTGAGGTATTATTCGGCCCTTCTTAATCATCACGTGCATAGTTCCTTTGGTCTTTGATTTTGGTTTACTGGTTGAGGTTTCTTTTCTCTTCCTTTATTTGTTTTTTTTTGGTAAAGTCACACGTGTGTGTGTGTGTACATCTATCACACGACATTTCTTCTTATCAGTATTTCTTATGCTGCTAGCAGTTTATTGCAAAATATCTTATAATTACTCCCCATGGCTTGTTCTGCAGGTAAATGAAAAGGGACAACTTCGGCTTAGCCGCCGAGCTCTACTTCCTGAAACAAGTCCAGATAAATCCAGTTCAGAAGAAACTAGTGATGAGGGTTCAATGAAAAAAGTGATGACTGGTGCAAAGGGAAACATGGAAGAAAAGACTGTACAAGCCAAGGATAAAGATGGCACAACCAAAGCTAGCAGCTCTAACAAAAGTCCTTCATCGGAAAATACTCCACTCGCACAAAAGAAGTTAATAAGAAAACCAGTTGCCCCTGGCAAAGATCGGCTTGATACCAACAAAGAGAAGTCAAGGAAGAGTGGCAGTAAACCAGTCAGCAGTGTTGCGGGCAAGGATGAAAAAAGTTTAGTGAATAAAGAGGCTAATATTGGATAACAAGTATAACCCTTTTGATAAATAGTTGGATTCCCTTCTCATGGTGAGAATCGCTGTGCCTCGGTCTTCATACCAGAAGCAACATGGTGAGAGCTTTGTGCTTTTTAATTCTTTTTACTTTCCCGCCCTTATTACAAGAAACTTAAATTCATTACTTGGTCTGAATTAAAATCTTTGCAATAATGGTGAATCTGACACTAAGGGTTAACTTTTTAAGGGGTTGTGAATACGATGGGATACTTTTGCAATTATTGAGAATGCAAAGTTAGATATTGTATTTCACTTCAACCACGGGAGGATTTTGCAATTTTTCCTTTGTTCGATTACTGTTCTCACAAGTTTCTTAGTTATGATTGAACATCTTACTAAATTTGACTATGATTTATCATCTATGACAGGAAATGAGAGAAAATTTTGTCCAGAGAGGTTGCTTCTTACAGAACCATTTAACTCTGACCGCAAAATGTGATAGGTATAAAAGTAGGTTGCCCTCTGAACTTGTGCGCTTTGGAAAGAAACTCATGGGACCGACAAATACAACTTGAATGAAACATCCGATTCTTGATTAATCAGGCCAATCTTTGTTTTGGCTTAATTTCTGAGGGAATGTTTATGATAGTTTTTGGATTCTGAAGTATCTGCTATCAGAACATTCTTTTTATCATTGTAATATTCTTTGATCTTTGTATCCGGGGTAGAATGCAAAGTGAGACGACCTTCAATTGATTTTAAGATGATTTTTTTTTCTTTAGTTAACTGATGGTACTTGGATCTATTTCCCCAAAAAAAAAAAAAAAAAAAATTTGTACTTGGATCTGCTTGAATTATTAATATCTTATCTTACCATTAATTTTTAAGATAATGCCGTTTCTTTTATTTCGTTTATATGGCATTTTGGCAATGGTTCTTCGAGAAACTTGGCAAATCTCAAGTTTCACAAACAAAGAATTGAACTTTGAACTTGGAGCTTTCATTATAGAGACGGTGCATGTTACGTTTCTTGCCAGTGCTAATATCTTGTGCAAGGCCATGTAGGTCATGGACAAGTGCTTAAAAAAGTAGTCGAATGGAACAGGGTACAAAAATTGAATTAAAAAAAAAACAAAACACTATAAGCATGGTACTAATAATAATATATTTACAATGAAACAAATTCTTTCTCAAAATGTAAAGTAAAACTAAAACATGGGGATGGATAACCACAAGATCTAATCCTTTGTGAAGGATGCCTCGTTAAAACCTTGTAAGGAAAAAACCCCAACTTTTGGTGAGGAAAAATTCCAAACAAGGAAAAGAGTGCATGATCTTGAGCCGAAGCTTCCCACTGTGAACATACATCTATAAACTCCACATCCATCAAATTCTCATGGCTGAACAACTACTATCGAAAGACTCCTAGCTCCATGTCTAGCTCAGCACCAAAGTCAGCAAAATCAGGTTGAATGTTAAGCTCATCCTCCATCAATATTGCAGCATACACTCCTTCTGTCATAGCGAACTCCTCGTCAGTGATTAAATCAGCTGGTACCTCAACGTTTTGATTCTCGAGACCGACATGTGCACTTGCGGACTCATAAGCAGGATCTTGTTGTTGTGGCTCCCAGTTTTGATCATCTTCTACCTCCATGGATTGCTCAATTTGTCCGACTAGGTCTTGAAGATCATCAGAAATATCTTGCCGTTGATTATCTTCTGTGTCCAGGTTTTGTTCCTCAAGATTAGCAGCATGATTTGGTTCCACATTAAACTTCTCTTGTTCTTCACCTGTCTTGCTTTTTTTATACACCTTGCATAATACGTGTTGATCCATCTATACCATTAAAAAAAATTTATATATATATATTACTCTATGAAAATAATTCGGTCTAATATATAAGCCCACAATGACAAAATAGTACTATTATACATTTTGATTGTTTGTAAATAAATACCTTGTTCGAGTTTGATGAAATAGTATACTCATACATGAGCCAGTCGGTGTTTCGTTTTTTATCAATATTGACACGGTAATTCAATAACATCTTGCGCCCGATCTTATGTCCGTTGTCATCTTGTATGATCATGTTAGTACTAGCCCTCCAAAAACCATCACGAACTTCACGAGTAGGACGACTTCCGTTTTCATGCTTGGGCTTGTTTTTAGTGAAGAAATACATCTCTTTTTCTCTTCTAGCTCCATATTTCACTGTTCATTAACAAGTAAAATTAAAGTAGTGTTAATACTTATCATTCAATGAGGAATAAACAATCATAATACAAACATATAGATGAACTATTTCATCAAAACCGAGCAGTCCATGCACATAACCGAAAAAGAACTACTAAAGTGAAAACCACAAAGATCGCTCACAACAACAGCTTGAACCAAAGCCTCTTGAGGAAAAAAAAAAAAACACACACACACACACACACACACACACACAAACACACCAGATTAAAGAAATTAACAGCAGCGAAAAAAGAAAGAAAGCAAACGACACCTAAAGAGAAAAACGACAGCTAAACAAGTGAATTGAAACAACAATAACATATAAAGATTCAGCGATTGAAAACTATATATTCTTGAATGAAGCCAAACATAAATATTATTCAGCGATTGGACTATTGCGGTATGACATGAACAGCTTATCATCCTATTATTGGAAACTATTAAGCTAAACAGCTAGTTAGGATTTGTTAATTCTTGTTTTTTAACATTAATTCAATCGAAAATAGGGGAGTTAATGACATACACTATCACGTGAAAAAAAAAAAAAAAAAGTGAAAATCAGATATTGTTATGACCTGCATATTGTTATAATTAAATACTTTTGGCAAATTATGGACTATATCATAAAGATATTAAAAGAACTTAAGTAAAGAAAACTAACGCGCATTCATTCTGCAAATAAATTAAACCACTCAGACTAACTCAAAAATTCAAATTAATAGCAAAAATTAGAAACTCTACTATAAATTACGTAAATGAAGAACAACGTAAACTATTTATTAAGTGTATGATATATATACCTTCAAGTTGCTCAGGTGTGTAGTCATAAATATCAACTTCTTTGATCAACTCTTCAATGTTGGGAGGCAAAGACAACCCCCGCAACTTCCTCGTCAAGTAGTAAGAGATCAACTCTTCATCGGTCGGTGCAAACCGATATCCTGTCGGAATCTTCATCCAATCTTAGCTTCTTCTAGGCCACTAGTATTGATTAAAAGATCAAGAATTTGCAATTGTTGGTCTGTTGTATAGAAAACAAACGTGTGACTAAATTATTTGAGGAAGAGAATTGAGTTATTTAAATGTGTATTGAGATAGATATTGCATGCTTGTCTTAAATTCTGATTCCATTAGGTTTTTAATTTTTTAAACTTCTATACCAAATGGGATTTGGAATCATATTTACCACAAGAATACAACATTTTCTTTTCGTTGTAAATCAAAATATATATTTTTTTAATTTTTAAAAATACTAAGTGATTTAAATGCAACATATGCATGTTAATCGGCACATGAGTGTTACATGTGTACATAATATAATTCACTAATTTATGAATGCTTTACTCAAATAATTGTTATCTTACCAAATCATATCCTAGTTTGAGGTTTAGTCAAACTACAGATTTTGTCGATCTAACAGCAATTACACATTTACTATCAATATATCAAGGTTTAGAATTCAACTCCTCATATAACTCTTAAATATTCAAAAATAAATTAGACGATCACTGAATTTTTTACTTTTGTGAAAAACAAAACGTTATGCATATGTAACATATAACAAAGAACCATAACTTTTTCGAATGACAGAAAAATTTTCGTCACCTTATAATTTAACTTAAAAAAGAATTTTGCGTGCTAAGTCAAATTCGAGAAGAAGACTAAAATTTACTTACAATACTAAAAAAAGAAAAAGGGACTTAGAGGATATAAATGAAGTCTTAATGTATGTTGTATTCATGTCGTTACTTTACTGCAGGTTACTTTTTATTTTTATTTTTTTCAAATTAAAAACCTAGGCGTAACGTGAGGAGAGAACACCTGACACAAAAAAGTTGATCCATGGATTAGGAACAAAGAGAAAATTCTGTAGTAATACAAATTACGTAACTAAAATAATAATAAAAAAATTTCCTATTTCTGAATATGTTAATACAATAATCTAACAAAATAGAAAGAATATAATTTCCCTAAATACTTGACAAGACAACAAAATCCTTTTAAGCACTCAGAAAATAAAACCTACCTACAGACTAAAATTAAAAATTCTACTGTAATGCAAAATGAGTACCTTCTCTTGGTCCTTTTGTTGAATACGTGCTCTGGGTCTTTGAAAAGAGGGAGTAAATATGATTTGGAAAAGAGTCTTGGGATATTTATAGATCATTTCATTCTAGTTTTAATTGGATTAGGACTAATTAAAAAATTGAATCTTAAATCTGCAACTACCAATCTCAATCCATTAATTAGCCTTTTCTTAGTAAAAAAAAAAAAAAAAAGGATTGGTAACTATATTTACTACAGGAATTCTATTTTTTCTCCTTGTAAATCAACGTACAGGTCTTCTAAAAAAAATTAATGGCAAAAAAAAAAAAAAAAATTATCGAGACATACATTAATTTTGTGTGTGTATATATATGTGTGAGTATTATATTAGGAACTCATTGGGATTTTCTTATCTACATGTTAATTTTTTTTTTTCATATTTAAATTAATCTAGGCTTAACGTGAGGAGGGAACAAAAGGCTTGACATAAAAATTTGATCCACGGACTAGAAATAAAGAGAGAATTTACTAGTAATACAAGTTTCCAAGTACATAACTAAAAAAAAAAAATTCTATTTCCTAATATGTTAATTACGATAATCTCACTAAAATAGAGAGAATATAATTTCAATAAATATTTGACAAGAAGCACTCAAAAATTCAAACCTAGCTACTCAGACTAACTCATAAATTTAGAATAGCAAATTTTAAAATTCTTGGTCTTTTCTGCCGAATTACGTACTCTTGGTCTTTCAAAACTGAGCGTAAATAATGATTGGGAAAAAAGACTATTATTGGGCTATTTGTAGATTATTGGATTCTAGGATTTATTGGATTAGTAATCTTTCGAATATTGATTGAATTCTAAATTGGATTCTAAATATGCAACTAGCAAACTCAATCCATTAGCCTTTTATTAGTCAGCTAGGATTTGTGACTATATTTACTACAGGAATAATTTTTTTTTTTTTTTTCATCTCGTAAATCAATGTATAGTTTTTTTTTTTTTTAAATTAATAGCTAAAGAAAAAAATTATCGAGATATATATTAATTTCTTGGGTGTATATATATGTGCATTATTGAAACTCCTTTGTTTTCTCTCACCACACCACTTTTTCATCATTTTTTATTACCGAAATACCCTTAAATAAATTTACATTTAAGGGCAAAATTGATTATTTTTTTTTTTTTTGAAACGAGGACAAAAGTGATTTAAAGACACTTTCACCTACATCACCTAATTAATAGTTAAAAAATAAAGCACCTTTAAATCCAATACAAATTAAAGGTACAGTAAAATCTAATTTAATTTGTTTAAAATAAAAATCTAGTTTAATATTGATCAAAGAATAATAGACTATGACCTGATGAAGAAAAACCGTACAATTATTATTATTTTTTTTTTCAAATTTCATGTCTTTGTTTGTGGGGGGTTTTTTTTATATATATATATATTTTTATAATTATATGTCGATAGTAGTTACATGTCTAATTTATTGAAAACGAATCAATTGAGTTGGTTGTTTGAATTCCATGATTGTGCAGGAAGATGGAAGGATGTCTTTAAATTTTATTTGTTTGTTAACATCCTTATGATGCTTGTGGTTAAAAAGCGTCGTGCAGAATTTATTTTATTTTTCCAAATAATAGATTTTGTTGTTGAGTCATACAGATGAAGAAACAGGAAGGGACCAAACTCTCACCAATTTAAGAGTTAGGGGGTATTTTTACCAAAAATAAAGTTTAGGGACCAAACTCTCATCTACTTAAAAGTTTGGAAACCAATCCAACAATTTGCCTAATATATAATATTAAAAAGGACTTGTAGTATGGGATCGATTCAAATGAAGTCCTAAATGCATGTCGTAATAATTTTGTTATTATTATTATTATTATTTTACCATGTAGAAGAAGAATGACCATTGTGTTCATGATTTTTACCATCATACTCAGTACGTAGTGGATATTTTTAGTGCGTATGTAATGGCAAAACAAAAGCGATCTTCATTCCGTTTATTACTCAAAAGACAAATATATATATATATATATATATATATATATATATATAGAGTACATCAAAAGATCGACTTGATACCACCAAATTAAAGACAAGTCGACGAAAAGCGGCGGTAAACTACAGGCAAGGTGAAAAAAGTTTTAGTGAATAAAAGAGGCTAATGTTGGATAATAAAGATTAAGCATAATTCCTGGCTTTGCTTTTGATAATAAGCAAAATCTCATGGTGAGATTGGCTCTCTGCCTCGCTCTTCATACTAGAAGCAGCATGCTTAGACTAAGAGAGCTCCGTGCTCTTTGTTACTTTTCCTGCTTTTGTTGCAAGGATCTCAAATTCATTACTTATTGCTCCGAATTAAAATCTTTTCAATTAGGGAGAATCTTACACCCAAGGCCCTAACTTTTTAACCATAGTACAAATAATTATGACGTATTTACAATAAAACAAAATCTTTCTCACAATATGTAAAGGAAAAAAAAAATTCCTATGACTTAAACATTGGGATGGATAACCACAAGATCTAATCCTTTATGAAGGATGCCTCGTTAAAACCTTGTAAGGAAAAAACCCCAACTTTTGGTGAGGAAAAATTCCAAACAAGGAAAAAGAGTGCATGATCTTGAGCCAAAGCTTCCCACTGTGAACATACATCTATAAACTCCACAGCCATCAAATTCTCATGGCTGAATAACTACTATCGAAAGACTCCTAGCTCCATGTCTAGCTCAGCACCAAAGTTAGCAAAATCAGGTTGAAGGTTAAGCTCATCCTCCATCAATGTTGCAGCATACACTCCTTCTGTCATAGCTAACTCCTCGTCAGTGATTAAATCAGCTGGTACCCCAACGTTTTGATTCTCGAGACCGACATGTGCACTTGCGGACTCACAAGCAGGATCTTGTTGTGGCTCCCAGTTTTGAGCAAAATCAGGTTGAATGTTAAGCCCATCCTCCATCAATGTTGCAGCATACACTCCTTCTGTCATAGCTAACTCCTCGTCAGTGAATAAATCAACTGGTACCTCAACGTTTTGATTCTCGAGACCGACATGTGCACTTGCGGACTCATAAGCACGATCTTGATGTTGAAGTTGATCGGTGTAGATCTCTTTTATCTGTGGCTCCCAGTTTTGATTATCTTCTGCCTCCATGTTTTGATGAACTTGTCTCCGTATGCTTTGACTATCATCAGCAAGATCTTGTTGTTGACAGCCTTCTGCGTACAGGTTTTGTTGATGAACATTAGCCTGTTGGGAAAACTTTGTCATCAGGTCAACCAACTCATCCACTTCCGCCTTTTCCAATGTCATTAACGGGTTGTATTCTTCATCTCCAATCAAAGTTTGAGGAGTCGAATTTTGATGAAGAAGATGCACGTTTTGATCCTCATAATAATCAGGATCTTGCCGTTGAAGACTAGCGAGATTGGCCTGTGATGCTAGATTAGCGGTAATGTGATTCGCTTGCGGTTGTCGTTCCATGTTTTGACGAGGCTCCTCCCCTAGTGGTGCATTAAATTGGACCTCTTGCTTACTGTCTTTCTTGTAAACCTTGCACAAAACATCCCCATCCATCTGTAAAATTGAACAAAAAAGTTTAATATACAGTAATATTAAAACAATTTGGTCTAGTTTCAAAATGAATGAATGAATGTATAATGAGAATAAGTACCTTTTTAGAGTTTGATGGAATGGTGTACTCATACATGAGCCACTTGGTGTTTCGATTTTTATCAGAATTGACACGATAATTTAGCATCATCTTGTGCCCTATTTCACGTCCATTGTCATCTTTTATGGGTATCTTACGAGTACTTGCCCTCCAAAATCCATCACAAGTCCCACGAGTAGGACGATTTCCGTTTTCATACTTGAGCTTGTTTCTTGTGAAGAAATACATCTCCTGTTCTCTTCTAGCTCCATATCTCACTGTTCATTGACAAGTAAAACTCAAGTGTAAATATCGTTTGGTAAAAACAGTACCTTATATTTGGAAAACGGACACCTAAAGAGAAAAACAACAACTAAACGTGATGAACGGCCAAAACTAAGAAGCAAGCCAAACGGCTGCGTTTCACAAAGAGAATTAATTATATTTTGGAAATTGTTCTTATATTAAAACCAAACGGCTAATCTAGCATGTGCTAATATACTTGTCTTTTAAGCATTCAATCAACAAACGAAATAAGTGTATGACGTCGTAATTAAATTATTAGAGAAACCCCTTTAGGCAAATTAGGAACTGTAACATTAAGACAACTAAAATTTTAGTGAAAAAAAAATTCATTTATTACGCAAATAATAGCCCATGCATGACGAAGAGTCAACAAAATGCTTTCAAGTACCAAGACTTTTTTTTTTTTTTAACTTCACCAGATTTTTATCTCTCGTACTCAGAGTTTCAGTTTTTTTCCCCTTCAAAATCTGATTAACAAGAATCATCTTGTATTAAAAATTGTGGAAACAAATCCCTCGACAAAAAAAGAAATAAATAAATAAAAATTGAAGAAACAAATCTGTGATAAAATAACAGTCACTAGCTTTATCAAGCGATTGATAATATCGCAAACATCTATTTCCTCCGATTAGAAGCAAAAATTTACTACATCCGCTTATTATCACATCTTCAACAAGACAATGGACAAGTAATTGTTAGAGCAAATGCAATTAGCATACACACACAAACATATATACACACACACACACACTAGGAACGTATATACACACACACGCAGAACCTGTCTTCATATATATATACAAGAATTGAAAAGAACTAGATATTGAATAATGAATTACTACATACTATTATACATGAAAAGAGAAATAAGAGTGTAATATATATAAATATACCTTCAAGTTGCTCAGGTGTGTAGTCGTAAAGATCAACTTCTTTGATCATGTCGGGAGGCAAAGACAACCCCCGCAACTTCCTCGCCAAGTAGTAAGAGATCAACTCTTCATCCGTCGGTGCGAACCGATATCCTGTCGGAATCTTCATCCAATCTTATTTTCTTCTACGCCACTAATATCGATTCAAAGATCAAGAAATTGTTGGTCTGTTGTATAGAAAAGAAACGAGTGAGTAAATAATATGGAGGAAGAGATTTGAGTTATTTATATAGTATATTGAGATAGATACTGCATGTTTATCTTAAATTCTGATTCCATTAGGTTTTTAATTTTTAAACTTCTATACCAAATAGGATTTGGAATCATAGCTTTCTAGTAATATAGGCTTTTAATTATTTATTGATGTTATAGTATTCAAGTATTAATTGATGAGCATTAGCGGTATTATTTCGAAAATTGAATTTTCAAGCCTTTTATTAGTCAAATAGGATTTGGAATCATAATAATATAGAAATTATAATATAATATAACACACACACACACACACACACATAGTAAGATTGACACTAAGATTTAAAAAAAAAAAAAAAAAGTTAACTTTTTTCCTACAATTTATTTTGCACACCTATAAATCATATACTATCCTTTTTATTTATATACTTTTTTTTCATTGATTAGCAGGATAAGAGTTTATTATTCGTAATTAATGCTAGTGAAACATGTAACAGGATATATTTACCACGTTTTTTCAAAAAGAAATATGTACTTGGAACGTAACTTCCCCTTAATAAAAAAAAAAAAAAATTTCAAACATATCAAAGTAAACAAAAATATAATTTTCAGAGTATAACGATCATTTGAATGGTGAAAAAATGATTGATAGGGATGTGTTATAAGGAAATTTTAATATTTTCAAAATTAAGTGGGTGTGTGTTTAGAAGGAGATATAAAAAGTTAAAAGGGATGTGTTAATAAAATCATGCTGGTACAATAAATTCAAATATAATAATCTAACAAATCCTTGACAAGACAACAAATTCTTTTAAGCACTCAAAAATTATACCTACTCGGTCTCACACAAAATTTTAGAATAACAAAAATTAAAAATTCTATCACAATGCAAGAGAAATACCTGCTCTTGGCCTTTTTTTGTTGAATACTACTCTTGGTCTCTGAAAATAGGGCGTAAATAATGATTGAGAAAAAGAGTCACGGGCTATATATATATAGATTATTGTAGTCTTAGTATTAATTGGATTAGGACTTCTTCGAAAATTGAATTCTAAATCTGCAACTATTAAACTCAATCCTAATTTATTTTTAATGCAAATTCGTATCTCTTTAGGACTTGAGTCTAAACAACGTACCATGCACACATAAATAAATAATTCACTTTCTTCTCAATTTTCTTTCTTCCAATTCATTTCCTCTCCTTCTATCTTTATTCAATTCTCTCTATTCTCAATTCTCCTCGTTTCAATTCATTTTTTCTCCATTATTTTTCTTTTCTCTTTGCACTCTTGAATTTCTATTTTTGATATATTCACTTCAATATGGAGACCGACGACGAAGAAGGTGGTGCAGCTGCGCATGGGACTAGGGGGTTACAAGTGAGCAAGAGTAATATATCAGCCTACGGAGGCAATGGCGGTCTGACACGATGGCTCATCCGGTCGGGTTTTGGTTTGTGACGACGGATGAAGAACTGATCACTCACTAGGAAGGTGTTGGGGTAGCCTTTTGTCTCTTAACTCATTCCGAGCTGTAGTTGATCTCTTTTAAATTTTATTAAATAATTGCTTAAGAAAACACAAAATTAAGCAATCGTGTGGGATGGTTCTCTCAATTAGAGATTTTAGATTCGAGTCTTCGTTGTTATAATGATAAGGATATGTAAACAAATCCATTTCAAATGAAATCCATGTATGATATGTGGGATCTCCTCTTTCTGAAATTATATAGATACAACATTTTATTTTTTTTACCTCTACAACTTTTTTTTTTTTTTTTTGGAAAAAAAAAAAAGAGAGGTATTTATTGAAGAAGTCCCTTCCTCCGTCTAAAGGAAGGAACCAAACTCCCCCTTTCTCTAAAAAGCCATCACATTCTCCTCTTCCACTAATTCCCTCTCTCTCTCTCACCCTAACCGTTACCATTCACTCTCTTCTCCAGCCTCACTTCACTCCACCATTTCCCTCAGCCCTCTCTCTCTTTCTCTCTCTCTCTACAATTTTCTGAGAATTTTCTACTTTTCTCTCTCCAAAATTCCTGTCAAAAAAATACCACGCTCTCTCTCTAGAATGCTTTTTCATTTTTTTTTTCTGGGATATGTTGTTTTTCCTTGTTGGGGGGTCATTAGTAATTATACATGAGTTGCATCAATTGCATTCTAGTTTTAATTGAATTGTAAAATCTGCAACTAGCAAGCTCAATCCATTAGCTTTCTATTAGTCAAATAGGATTTGGAATCATATTGTTTTTTCCCCCGTAAATCAACATATATATATATATATATATATAATTTTTTAAAACTATACAAAGTCACGCTTGTTAATTAATCGGCAAATCATTGTACATGTTTACATAATCGACTTAAAAAAATATAATTAAAAAAACAGATTTCATGTTTCTAGCTGTGCTTCTGTTTTTTTTTTTCCCCCTTGAACACCCTATAATTTTGAATAAAATTTTCATAAAAAGCCCTCTAAAAAAATTTGCTCGTAATAATCCCTAATTACTCATTATAGAGTTATTAGCCCCTGATAAAATGTTATGACATTGTCACTTGTTATTATCCACGAGTTATCTTTGACTTTGATACATTAACTCATACTATATCTTTTTGTTGATTTTGTAAGGATGCAAGTGTGCGTATCGCAAACAAGTAATAGAGTGATGAATAAAGTATCGTTCTCTCGAAAACTATTGTTTACTAACTACCAAAATTATATTAACTCTAACTTCATTTGAATAAATCGAAAATAAACAAAAAATAAAATTTAGCAAATTAAAATTAAAAAACCAATGAGAAAGAGCCTAGGATTACAATTTTCACTTAACATTTCATTTGAATCTCTCTACTCTTCCCTAAATAAATTAATCAATCTGAATTGTCAACCAACAGCCTAAAGTATCTAAAAGCCTGTCCCGATAATCATTTAGAAATATTCCCGTTAACTAACTAAAAAGATAATAAAATATGAAGAAAAACTCATTTTTGGAGTTGTCACAAGTCTCCAAGAATTTTCCTCTAATCTTCTTCTCCTTGATGCTTCAAGATGCAATCTCCTATAATTTGTAGAAAAAAAAAAAAAAAAAAAACTCTAAAAGCTAAAAATAAAAATAAGATTCTTAAAAACTAAATCCTAACAAATAAATTTTTTTTTTACTTTTTCTTCTTTTTCATCTCTGGTTTTTCGGCTTAGAAGAACAACCAAAGACCCCTAAACTAACCATAATCTTTTCTATTAATGGACTGATTCCAAAAAGAGCAACTTTTGAATCAAAAATTCAAGAAATAGAAACTTTTGCGAACTAGGGCTACAACCTTGAAATCCAGAGCTGCAATCTAGGGCTACAACCTTGAAATCTAGAGCTGCAATCTTATATAGCCCATGAATCTATTTGAGTGCTGCAACCTTGAAATCCAGAGCTGCAGCCTATATCTCCCTTCATTTTCAAACAAAATTTTGCCAAGTACACACAATTTGCCAGAAAAATTCCTCTATTTGCTAAACTGCTTAAATACACTTAAAACAATCCGAAAAACATCAAAACAACTCTTAAACTAGTAGTACATCAAGATGAAAGCATTTAAATCACCGGTATAAATCCGGCTCATCAATCTTAGGGATGAATTTGTTGAGGGCACTAAAAATTTGTTTTGTTTTGTTTTGTTTTATTTTTTATTTTATCAGCACTTAACCCTATTAAAATTAATTCTAATTCAAAAAATTTTATGAATTTTTCTACTCTACCCGTATTATAAATTAAAAATTCTCACATAGCTAACTGCCACTAAATTAATTCTACCAAAAAAATTTATGGTTTTTATGCTTTACCCTGCTAAAAATTAAAACTTCTCACATATCTAGCGTCTACTAAAATCTTATCCTTTAGTTTTTATATTTTGATGTTGTTCAATTGAAAAAAATAAAAGATTGGTGTATGCTCCATTGAAATATGTATGGCTACAATCCACAAAAAAATTAGTGAAGCCATCAGGTGTCGATGTTTAAATGTGAGAATTAGTGCACCAACAGAAGAGCAAGTTAGATAAATTATCTTGCTATTCTAGTTTTGTCACATATAAAGAGATTTCTATTGCAAAATCGACAATATAATAATGAGTTTGTCATCTGAATATTATCTGGTTTTTCAGTACTCAGGGGTTGTAAGGCTCCGTGCATATATGTTATACTTATACAAGTGTTGAAATTATGTAGTCATCTGTATTATGAGTGTTGAAATTACGTTATAAAAGTGTTGAAATTATGTATATGTTATCAAATATATTCATCTTATATAGCATTAAAAGTTTTTTTCTTTTAATGGAAAATACAAAAGGTTAGTTGAATTCACTATCCAACATAAAGGTATCTATAATAGGAGAAAAGCATATAATCTAAATCAATGAAGCTGTTTGTTATATATCCTCCTAGTAATTATTTTATGGACTATAGATATGGTAAATGTACATGGCATAGAAGAAGTTAGCTAAAAACAAATTGGTATGAGGTGTGAGAACTTAAATAAGCCAAAGTTGATTGCCTAAAAACCATTAGATTTAGTTTAAGTGACAAAGGAACAAGTTTAAACCATTAGATTAGAAGGTTGAAGAACAAAAGTGTAAAACTCATCACCACTTCTATATAAAGTTATAAATATAAAAATTATGATTGCGTTTGTGTTAAATAGAAATAAATAAATTAATAAAGAAATAATTGACAACGAAATCCTGGTCACAAAAATTATAACCGAGTAAGAAATACAAACATCTTAACTTAAGTTGTCCATAACTAATAGGAAATTGCACCATTTAACGTATTTAAAAGGTACTAATGAAAATTATAGTATATATATTTTAAAATGATGTAAAATTATAACATATTTAATTTTATTTTTAATTTATTCCAATTTTGCCCTTTTCTCCCTCCACAATCCCCCTTTCCTCTCTCTCACTGCTCATTTTCCCCCTACTCTCTTGCACGCGCGCCTCCCAGCGACAGAGAAGACGATGTGGGTGAGACGGTGATGGCAAACGCAACGAGATCACGCCTCTGATCGTGACGATGATGTTGACGGCAATGCAACGGATGGCTCCTCTCTCACTTTGCAACCTCACTCAAGATTCTCCGTTGCAATTTGGAGATCACCTTGTTGGAGCTCAACGTGAATAAAGATTCCAAGCTCCGTTAGCAGTTCATGATCTTCATTGGTAGAGTGCGATCTCCTCTTTTTCTAACAAGATTTGAGTTATTTTTGCAGGTTGAACGAGCTTTCTTCTCCGACGACGAGGGGGCTCCCTCTCTGCGAGCTTTCTTGTCCAACGCATTTCTTGGAGGACACAATGCACCAAGACTGGCACCGTCTTGAGTGCTTGCAACATCAGCAAGACGACGAACACGACGGAGAGGTTGCAAATTTCTAGGTTAGAGAAGAGGGGCATTTTCGATAGTTCTCGCTTTTTTTTTTTGGTTTAAAAACCTGATACAATTTACCGATAAGTGCTATAGTTTATAATAACCACCCTAAATAAATTATGCCATTATCCTCTTTATCCCGTAGCTAATTTTGTTGTTTGACATTGGAATAGTCTAATAGCCCACCCTCGTGGGGAATCTTCATAATCATATCAACGGAATGAAAAAGACCAATATCAATCCTACTTGAAGAATGACTCGATTTTCACTCGACTATCGGACGCTTGGCCAGACAAGGTCTTCAGAGTGGGGCCATAGAGTCTCGAACCTGATGCAGCCGGGGAGGAGACTGAAAGACATATTGACCGTTGTACCATCCCCGCCGAAGAAAAACTGCAAAAGCTGCCTCTCAAAATGAATTAGAGTCCATGTAAGAATCCCTTTAATGACAACTTACACCAGCAAAACATATTCTAGAGAAAATCATCTTCAAGATAACTCCTAAAATATTTATATAAATTAAAATATTAGCTCAACATACTAAATTCATATCATAGCCAGAAAATCACTTGACAATTAAAGTACCTAAAAGCTGTCATTCTACAGTTGATTCGGAACTTAAAATTCAGCGAGCTTCCCAGTCTTTCAATTTCTTGCTTCCTTTAGGTTTCGCTATCGGTGCATTCATTCCAGCCATTTTTGCATTGTACTTTGCACGAAGAGGATCGTTGTATGTCCATCTGCACAACACGCACGAAATTGTCAGACTATGAATTTTCTGGGGATCAAAATTAAAGAAAGAGCAAAACAGATCTTGCACATGAAAGCCAATGTGATATGCATGCAGTAACTAGATCACAATCAAAGTGTATAATCGCAGTAAAAGAATCATCAGTTTTCAAGTGTTCTCTTATCATGGACAAATTGGAACTATCAAGTGTGTAAAAGTGCTAAATCCCAGTTCCTAAAAACAAAATGAAACCAGTTCACATCCACCAACTTATCTGCTACTTCATGCATTTAAGCTATTATGTACCGTTATATCAAGCTACTTCCACAGTGCATGAATCAATTCAAAGTTTACCAAACTTATATCCATGAAGTTCACTACAAATGAACGGTGAATATCTAAATATTTCTCTAATCAGTAGATATCTCACACGCGCACACACACCCAGAAGAACAAGATGAGAAATCCTCTGGAAGAAAAATCAGGGAAATTCAAACGACAAATATATATGTGCGTGTGTGTGTGTGCGTGCACGCGGGCGTGTGTGTAAAAAGATAACGATTAGAATGAGACTTGAGTTAGGTTTCTCTGGAGTCCCCCATATTGTAACTCCTTCAGAAAGAATAAGAAGTATAGTTTGTGCCAGTGAAATCTAGATAATTAAATGCAATATATAATGGAATGCAAAGAGCAATAGCTTATTTTTAAAAAAGTTTAAATAAGGAGAAAAGGGAGACGTCAATCCACAGAGAAAGAAGAGCTTACGGATTATTCCAGTCAGTAGTATCCTCGTTGACAAGATGCGTCCATTTAGTCCTTCCACTCCGACCAAAATGCTTGACCTGCATGACCTTGGGCAATATAGTCTTGTCCATCTTATCTTCTCCAGTCGGGGCAGAGAAATCTCGAGTGTAGATACCATCGGTTCCGACAGTAGCAGCATGGTCGTTGGCTTCCGATTGGAAGAAAGCACCTTTGTGATAATATTTCTGCATGAACCTCCACTTCTGCTTTGACTTTGCAGAAGCTTTCGGATTTTTCCTCTCCCACTCCCTCCTTTCCTCCTCCGTCATGTTTCTCACCCTCTCAATTTCTTCCTTCTCCTTCAACATCGCTTCTCGGTCCTCCCTATCCCTCTTGATTCTGGCTATCTCCCTCACCTTCCAAGCCTCATATTCCTCTGCCTCGTTAATCTCATCATCCGTGTCAATATCAGCAATATTTGCCTCCTGCTCCAAACTCTTCTGAATTTCCTCATCCTTCCTGATTTCCTCAACCACAATCTGCTTTGTCTCTTTTTTCCTCTCCTCCAATTTCTTCTTCTTCAGCTCCTCAAGCGCCCTCTCTTCAGCCTCAAGACGCTCACGTTCTGCAACGGTCTCCCTCTCCGACTTGGGAACAAAGACGGGCTTCAGCATCGCTATACCAGTGAGTTCTTCTTCTGAGTCAGTCTCATACTCAGATTCCTCTTCCTCCTCTTCCTCCTCTTCTTCCTCATCCTCTGAGGGAAGAAGGGGAGCTTCTTCTTGCTCCCTCTGACGCAATCGCTCCTTAATCCTCCGCCTTCTTTCCTCCAGAGCATCCGCATCCTCTTCCTCTGCATCCAAACCCTCCTGTGTTTTGGCTTCGTCTTCAATCGTCGAAACAATCTCAGCTTGACGGATGCGACGGTGATCAGCTCTAATTTCCTCACGATTATCTATCCTACTCTCCGCCAAACGTCGCAACCTGGGATCGTCTTTTCTGGCAGTTCCAGAATCTTCCTGAGTGGGAAAGGCCTTCTCCAGGGCAGCTGCCCTGGCCATTCTGATATCCCCATCTTCATCAGCATCATCCGCCCACTCGGGAGCTTTACCGGGCCAATACCTCTTAACCTTTGTTTGCCCGATTTTACCCCGGAGTTTGTCCCTGATGGCGATCACAGTATCACTAACACCTGCCGTCACCGACATAGTAACACACTACTAAACGGCAACACTGCAGCTATTACTTATTTATGAGTAGCACCCAACACTGTCCAAACAATCACCTTTATATGCTCCCAAGACTTCAAAAAAAAAAAAAAGTAAATAACTTTAGCAGAAAGACAACACAAATCGTGCGCCAAAAACTAATTCATTAATATTATTCACAACAAATTAAAAAAAAACACATTGAACAACACTTAATAGGAACCGACAGATACGAAGCAATCAAGAAAGATTGTATCTGAAATACAGACATAGAACACTATAAGTAAATTTTGAGGGGAAAAATTTCGTTCCTTTACCTATCATCTGTACAATTCTCAATTGGAATATTCAAAATTCCACAGAAGTTTGACCTTAAAACAAAGAAATTGAGAAGAAGTTAAGAAAACAAATTAGCGAGCACCACCGATAAGAAGAGAAATTCGTGATTTGGAAGAAACAAGCAAATCGTGGAAAAACAGAAACCCTAAACCTAACACTAGAAGGAAAGGAAGAAGGTAGAAAAGATTATATGTTATTATATAATAAAAAAGAGAGAGATTGAAGAATTACCAGAAGTACGGAATAAGATTATCAGAGAAATTAGCTTCTTTTTTTTTTTTTTTTTTTTTTTTTGAAGAAGAAGAATCAGCAAAGCTAATAATACTATGAATCTGCGTCGTCGGCCTCTCGAATCCTGAGTCTCGAGACTTGAGGAGGAGAAATTGAAAATGGGAAAAGGTGGGCCCAAAGGCAACCGGAACTTGGATCAAGCCTTATATAGGTTTGGGTCTCTTCTCCCTAATCGGCCCTTATTTTGGACCGACATCTCCTTGTGGCCCTTTTTTGTTTTCAGAAATTAATTTTTGGGAAATAGTAGCAAATAGTTTATTTTATAGGTATCTTTAAAATTTATAGCATATTTTTTAAAAGATAATAAATTATGACACATATTTCTGATAAATTCCTTAGATTTTCTAAAAATTTTCTGATTTACGGTCCATTTTTAACAATAAATTTATGTACATAGTTTCATGTTATAGAGAAAGAAGAGAAAGGATGAAGAGTATTATGTGATCATAAATTTGATTATGTTATTTATTATTATGTTAAAAATTTTATGCTATAATTTACTATTATTTTCTTCAAAAATGCTATTTTGCTCTTTCTCCCTTAATTTTTTTTCCTTTTTTTAGAAAGAAAAAGTAAGTAAAATATTTGTAGTAAATAGGAAATTTATAATGTAAATAATTTACTTTTGTCATATTTTTCAAATAAATGATCCATTTTCGTATCAGGTAAATGATTTTTTATGTCTTTATCACGTAAATGATTTATTTATATATTATAAATTATTACATGATAAATCTACTATTTATTACAAATATTTTAAAAACCCTACTATTCACTTCAATTATTTTTCTTAAAACTGTTATTTCCTTTTGGATTAGAGATTACACGTAACAGGATAAGTTTGTTGAATTGAAACATTTATTATAGTTATTTTTATGTTTTATACTACAAAATTGCTTAATAATTATTACATTAACGTTAGATTTTGCTTATTCGTAAAACGGTCTAAATTATGATTACAAGTATAGTTTAGTGGTAATTCCATACTTAATTTCACCATAAGATGTTGAATTTATTTGAATTCTCTATCCATAGTTGCCAAAAAAAAAAAGTGACAAATATCAAATTCACACTTTATTTTTAAGTATTTGATGTTTTTTCCTTGAAGGTATTTGATGTTTTGACCCACAAATTTTTTGGCGAATTAGCAAGTTAGTAGTTAATTCTTAATTCCAGTGAATTACTTACTAAACTTAAATATAAAGAATTGTATACTGAATTGTATGGACTTTAAATCGATGATGGCTTTTAAAACTCAGAACAAAAACAGAGTCATGCATGTGATTCAATCTGCTTTTTGAATGAGCCTAAATGATGTGTACAACAAATTTTTTTTTTTTTTTATTCAACTTTAAAAGCCCTCGTTGATTTGAGGGTATTTTTACAACACTTTTTATATTTTAAGGAATAATAAACATTCACGAGGCAATTTATCCGTTAAGAAAAGAAAAAGAAAATCAGGGATTAAAAGCGTCAAAATCGTCTTCTTTTCCCTTTATTTTTATTTATTTTTCAACTTAAACGGGTTATTTTCAGTTTCTCTGCTTCATTTAGAAGCCTTTTATGGAAATACAACCTTAAGAAAAGAGATTGTAACAAGAAAAAGAAAATTTGTTGGTATGAAAGAAACAAAGTCATCTGGAAAAAAAAAAAAAAAAAAAATCAAAGTACTAGTACTTTTGTCCTCTTTTATTATTATTATTATTATTTTTTTTTTTTAATCTGGCCGAAACTTCAAAAGAGTCAAACTAACTAACAATTTTGACCATAAACCTTTTCATCGTCACGCCGAGCCTACTAGAATAAAGAGGCTAATTCCAAGAATGTGAGCACAGGAATTGGAAACATTAAAAACATGTGCATATGGAAAACATTAAAATGTGGTATTTTTGGCTTTTCCTTCAAAATCAAGACAAGTTCTTTTCTATTTTATTTATTATTATTATTTTTTCAGTTTTTCCTTTTATTAGAGGTTTTCATCGACACATAGAAACTTGTAACTGGTAAGTCTGATTGGGATAGGGAGATTTTTATTCAAAATAATAATAATAATAATAAATCCGTAACTTATTTGCTTGCAAACATTATTTACAAAGTAGGAGCATACCCTTGCTATAACCACAAACATAACATATCTATTATACAATGAAGGACAACGTTTTTCAGTCCTTTTCTAGGAGATTAACAAACAATTTAATAATGTGAAATCGGAAATCCGTTTTGAAGTTCAAAAAAAAAAAAATGCTACAAACCAGACATCTGATAAACATTTCTTCAATCGCATTCCGTCCATAACCATGTTCAAGCCACATAGGCTGCCGAGCTGCGATAGATTTCATCCGCATGTGCTGCTGGAACATAAACCGCATCGCGAAGTGAGCTGTGTGTTCGGCCGTAAAATGCGTAAACAAACACCCCTATGACTAGCCATACCGAAACTCGCAACCAAGTATCAGCTCTGCATTACAAAGAAGGAAAAATATGTACATTGCACTGCATTAGAAAAAGAAAGGTGATTTTGCCTATGAAAGAAAATAGAACACAATTTTTGAAACAACACTGGAAAACCCATTTCTAGGACAATCTCTTCTCCTTAACAATCACCAATTTCTTTCTCATGATGAACCAATGCGTCCGTGTTTTTTTTTTTTTTTACCACCCCCCCCCCCCCCCCCAAAAAAAAAAGTGGTATTCTATTAAAAAAGGCAAAGTTGTATAAAATCACAAAATGGAGTTGCGACTTGATAGTTACCCGAGGTTTATTAGAAGGTAGACATTGATGAGAATACAAGCAATAGGTAGTAATGGAACGAACGGGCAAATGAAACCTGAAAAAGAGACCAAAGACAACAACTTTGTCAACAGATAGATTCTATCTCTATTTGAGTGAAAAATGCTAAATTACACAAGCACAAATGATATGATATAAACGTATTAATAATGCTCCATGTTCCAAATTTTCATTATCAACCAACGTAGCACGTAGCACGTAGCATGTAGCATGTGGCATGTCATTCCTTTATTAATAGGTAAAAAACACCCAGTCAATTAGCATTAAAAAGTTACATCTACCAATAAAAGATGTTTAAACACCTGCGACATAGTTTAGTGTCAAAAGGTTGGTAAAAGAATGGGCATACTTCCTGTGTGTCCGAAGTTGTGCCTGGCATCATCTTGATCAATACATGTCAGCACGATCAGACCAACTAAAAGAAAAACACCGCCAACTCCACACATTGTGAAACGAAGAGAGCTGAAAAAAAAAAAAATGAAAGAAAAAAAAGAACAACAACATTGCAACCAAAACTTTAAGAGTTAAAGATGATAAAAAGGTGCAAAATTTTAATTTCAACTCCTTGGTCAACCAGAACAAACAAAACTATGTGATTCAAATCACACCCCGCATGCTTTAACTGGGAAAGTATCAGAGAAAATTCAAACTCTAATGTCCATCAACCTACCTGGGAAGGCCCAAACTTGAAGCCGAATATGTAAGGAGAAACGCCCCAATGCACGTCAACATTATTGTCCAGCCAGCAATTTGTCGCCTTTTCTTTTCAGTCATAACGTCTGCAGTGGTCGACAGGTAGGTCACATAAAACATTCTTCCACAACACCCAGAAAGAAAGGAAAACCACAAAGCACGAAACAAAGTGGAAACATTTCCGAAATCCAGAATGTGTAACTACAACCAATTAAATTTAGAGAAAAATGAAAATAAGATATCAACATCGATCACATGCATAGCATAACAAATCCATGTAGCGAGAAAGGGGAGTGTGTAGAGGGCCTACAGTTGCCTAGCTTTAGACGTTTGGATATCAGAGGAATTTCAACAGAGATGTCCACTTGATCAAGTAGAGGTTGAGTACTATCCTTGGACGAACCCACCATAACCTCAGGGTCTTTTCTGGTGGCATCCTCAGTACTCTTACCGAATTGCAAAGAGTGAGAAGCAAATGAACCCTGATGTGATGACGGCAATGGCACCTTGTCTGGTGGGACGTATCTGAGTATCAATACAGATATTGCTACCATAGTAAATGCAAGAAGTGTACCGACACTGACCTGCAGATGACAAAGGCAATAACTCAGGATCATAAAAAATTGTTGATTAGTGTGCTTTCTGGCTAAAATTTGGCTCACAAACGATCCTAGTGTGCCATGTTCTAAAAGATATTAGAAGGAATGAAACCTTTGTCTTTGCTGTAATGGAAGAACAATCTTCTCTGTTATAAAAAAACTTTACAGAGCAGTTTACAAGGGCTAATATAGCCGAACAAGGAAGGAAACAACATTCTACAATCAAGGAACTATTACCAGAATTAGACTATCCAAAAATAAACAAAATATTTACAGTTAATGCTAATTGCTAAAGTCACGGCAATCCTAACACTCCCCCTCAAGCTTGGCTATAGATATTAAATAGTCCAAGCTTGTCAATCAACTTCTCAAAGGTAGGCTTCCAGAGACTCTTTGTTAGGATATCTGCAGCTTGGCTTGAAGTTGGAACATACACGATACACACAGTTCCATCTTCAATTTTTTCCTTGATAAAGTGACGGTCTACTTCAACGTGCTTTGTTCTGTCGTGATGAACAGGATTGTGTGAGATACTAATGGCAGCTTTATTATCACAGTAAAGCTTCAAGGGTTCTTGTACAGTCTGTCGTAGTTCGTTGAGCAGATTTTTTAACCACAAAGTCTCGCATAGACCATGAGCTAAGGACCTTAACTCTGCTTCTGCGCTACTCCTTGCAACCACAGTTTGCTTCTTGCTACGCCACGTAACCAAGTTGCCCCACACAAACGAACAATATCCCGAAGTCGATCTCCTATCTGTATCAGAACCAGCCCAATCTGCATCAGTGTAGATCTCAACTCCACGATTTGAAGCTTTCTTGAATAATAAGCCTCTTCCAGGGGTTCCTTTCAAATATCTCAACACACGATTAACAGCCGCCATATGCTCCTCGGTGGGTGCATGCATGAACTGACTTATATAGCTCACTGCAAAACCAATATCTGGTCTTGTATGTGATAGATAAATCAATTTACCTACCAACCTTTGATATCTTCCTTGGTCAACTGGAACACTGTTGCCTTGGCTATTGAGCTTAACATTAGGATCCATAGGCGTTTCTGCAGGCTTGCACCCTAACATTCCGGTTTCACTCAGCAAATCAAGGACATACTTTCTCTGTGAGACTGATATTCCTTCTCGACTTCTAGCGACTTCCATGCCAAGAAAATACCGAAGTTTACCCAAATCCTTCATCTCAAATTCGGCTGCTAGACCTGCTTTAATTCGTGCCAACTCCTCAACATCATCCCCTGTTAAAATAATATCATCCACATACACTATTAGAATAGCTACTTTATCACCATTATGTTTGAAAAACAGTGTATGGTCAGCCTGTGCTTGTGCATATCCGTGCTTCTTGATTGCTTTCATGAAGCGATCAAACCACGCCCGAGGCGACTGTTTAAGTCCATACAAAGACTTGTGTAGTTTCACTACTTTGCCTTGGCCTCCTTGACTGAATCCCGGTGGCAGTTCCATGTACACGTCTTCCTCTAGTTCTCCATTCAAAAAAGCATTCTTTACATCTAACTGTTGTAACGGCCAATCTCGGTTAGCGGCAATAGACAAGAGAACACGAACAGTATTAATTTTAGCAACTGGAGCAAAAGTTTCCTGATAATCCACACCATATGTTTGTGTATATCCTTTTGCTACTAACCTTGCTTTATACCGTTCAAGAGTACCATCTGAATTGTACTTAACAGTAAATACCCACTTACAACCGATTACTGTTTTATCCTTTGGTTTCTCCACAACGTCCCATGTCTTATTTTTTTCTAGAGCCCGAATTTCTTCTAGAATAGCACTCCTCCACTCCGGTTTCTTCATAGCCTCATCAACAGATTTCGGGATCTCCACACTTGATAAGTTTGTCACAAATGATTTAAATTGCCCACGTAAATAACCATATCCCACAAAGTTTGAAATGGGATGTTTTGTACAGCCTTTAGTTTCCTTTTTCAGCATAACAGGGCTCTCCAAATCCTGTTTTCCTTGACCCGAATAAGAGGCAGATTTTTGGCAGCTTAGAGTCTTGATTTCCTTTTCCACTTTTTGTTTTTTCTTCCGTGAGTAGGTCAACAGATCCTTTTGTTTTGGTGTATTGGTAGACTCAAAATTGGAACTTGGCTGGACAGTTTTGGCAGAATCAGGAATTTTAGGCAAATCACATTTTTCCCTCTCTATTGTTTCGGTCAAGGACTGATTTGAGATTTGAGGAGGATTTTCTATTTGAGGAGTAGAATCCCAAAGATATTCCCAAGAATTAAGATCTTTGTCCTGATTTTGGAAATTGGCTTTGGTATCCGAATATGGTAACATGGCTACATCATTTCCAATTCTAAAATGTTCCCAAAAATATGACTCACACATATTCTCCCCCTGAGGCAGATTTTTAGGGAAAAAAGATTGATTTTCAAAGAAGGTCACATCAGTGGAGACCAAATACTTTCTTTTTTCAGGACTGTAACATTTGTAGCCTTTTTGGGTTGGGGAGTAACCAAGGAAAACGCATTTTAGAGACCGAGGATCAAGCTTGGAACGATTGGGACTTGGAACATGTACAAAGGCAACACTACCAAACACACGGGACTCAAGGGTAGAAAAGGTTCTATACGCTGGATAGAGTGAGGAGAAATAATCAAGTGGTGTTTGATAGTTCAAAATTTTGGAAGGTAAACGGTTAATCAAATAACAGGCCGTTAAAATAGCATCCCCCCAAAAATGTTTAGGAACATTGGTAGAGAAGAGCAAGGAGCGAGCAACCTCTAGCAGATGTCGGTTTTTTCGTTCGGCAACACCATTTTGTTTTGGTGTGTCGACACACGAACTTTGGTGTAAAATGCCATGATTTTTAAAGAACTCTCCCAAAATAGAATTGAAATATTCCGTACCATTATCCGTACGAAGTATTTTAATTTTTGTGTTGAATTGTGTTTGAGCCATTTGGTAGAAATCTTTAAAAATCTTACATGCGTCAGATTTTTCTTTGAGGATATACACCCAAGAAACCCGTGTATGATCATCGATGAAGGTTATAAACCACTTGTGAGATGCTAGAGTATTAACTCTCGAAGGACCCCAGATATCACTATGGATTAACGTAAATGGGGATGACGGACGATAAATTTGAGATGGGAGGAATGAGCGTGTATGTTTTGCTAGTTGGCAAACATTACATTGAAAAACAGAATTTTTATTCGTGAATAGGGAAGGGAACAGTTTTTTCATATAACCATAACTTGGGTGTCCAAGACGAAAATGTAATAACATTATTTGTTTCTCAAGAGACAATGACGAAAGACACACTGTAGGATAAACATGACTACTCACGGGCTGAGCAAACGAAAGGAGATAAAGTCCATTAAGAGCTCTAGCACTGCCAATCCTCTTCCCCGTCTTCAAGTCCTGAAAAACACAAGAAGATTTAGAAAATTGAACACCACAAGGCAGGTCACTTGTCAATTGACAAACTGAAATCAGGTTATAGGTTAAATTTGGCACGTGTAACACATTTTGCAAAACAATGTGAGGAGTTATTCTAATAGTCCCTTTGCCTGCTACAGTAGAGAAACTGCCATCAGCAAGCTGGACCTTTTTTTGGCCAGAACTAGGAGAATAGCTTTGGAAAAAATGAGAGTTGCCGGTCATATGATCTGTAGCACCGGAGTCGATAATCCACTGCGCACCTGAGTTAAGCATGGCTGCCATAGTGGTTTCTGGTGTACCTGATTGTGCCATGAGAGATGTGCTGGATGCAGAGGAACCAGAGATAAGTTTGCACAAATGGTCAACTTGTGATTTAGTGAAGGTGACAGTGCTAGAATGGTCAGCCTGAGGTTGGGCACCCTTTTTTTTCAGACGATTTGGCACCCAGTTCTCTGGCTTGCCGTGGAGAAGCCAGCAAGTGTCACGAGTATGATACGCTTTATTGCAATGGTCGCACCATGAATTGTTCTTATGGGAATTAGGCCGAGAAGAGGCTGAACGAGTTGCTGCTAGTGCAGATGAGTCGGCTGAAATAAGAGCAGAGTCGCCAAGCATGACTTTTCTGCGGTATTCCTCGCGCCGAACTTCCGCAAACACCTCATCAATGGACGGTAAAGGTCGAAGTCCGAGAATGCGGCCCCGTACCTCGTCAAGATCCTTATTCAAGCCTGCCAGAAAATCATAGACACGATCCTTTTGGATGAATTTCTTGAAGAGAATAGCATCTGCGGGATCTTTCCAAGGGATGGACTGGAATAGATCAACCTCCTGCCATAACTTTCTCAAGGCACTGAAGTAATGGGTGACATCAAGATCACCTTGGCGAAGATTACGTGCTCGGTTTCGGATCTCAAACAATTGGGAAGAGTTGTCCAAGTCCGAATATGCAAGAGCCACAGCATCCCATATCTCCTTGGCGGTGGAATAAAACAGGTACGTTTCTCCGATATCATCCTCCATGGAATGGATTAACCATGCCATAACTAAGGAATTATTTGAATCCCATGTTGTGTACGAGGGATCATCCACCGGTGGTCTAGGAGAAGAGCCATCAACGTAGGAGATTTTGCCTTTTCCTCTAATCACCATGGCAGCGGAGCGGGACCATTGCAGAAAATTTTTCCCGTTCAGTTTTTGTGTGGTGATTTGAAGGGTATGAGAAGTATTTTCAACGGTTACAGCCGGAACAATTTTAGAGCCCGATTGAGGAAAAATTGGTGGTACCTCAGATTCGGAATCTCTGCTCATTCCCGACATGGTTTTGTTCAACTTGCTAATACCCTTTTTTGCTCTGATACCATAAAAGATATTAGAAGGAATGAAACCTTTGTCTTTGCTGTAATGGAAGAACAATCTTCTCTGTTATAAAAAAACTTTACAGAGCAGTTTACAAGGGCTAATATAGCCGAACAAGGAAGGAAACAACATTCTACAATCAAGGAACTATTACCAGAATTAGACTATCCAAAAAATAAACAAAATATTTACAGTTAATGCTAATTGCTAAAGTCACGGCAATCCTAACATGTTCTTATCCAGTACTTATAACATCCGTACTTTTGACGCTTCTTTATATCATCGGGAAAGAAAATAGGTGATCGATTGCAGCAAAAAAGGGGCATAATAACTATTCTAAGAAAGATGTAACATACCATGCCCGCTAACTGCGAAACATCCATGAAGAAGGACAACACTGCAGCCCCAATTCCAGTTGCTATCGTGCTCTTGAGGGGAACTTGTGTACGTTTGTTAACGTCCGCGAAAAATGCTGGCAACAACCCATCTCTAGACATTGCCATCAGAATACGTGGCTGGGGGGAAAAAAACATTTATAATTGGTGAAAGAAGCAATAGAAGATTCATGGTGATAAACTAGCAGAAAGGAGTACGCCAGTATTAATATACCTGAGGAAGAAGGGAACCCATCAATGTTGAGCAGAGTGCAGTAACAGCTCCAATAGTTATCACATACCTTCAATAAAGCAGAAAAATGCCCCATAAGTACACAGGTTTCAATAATTTTCCAAAACGTTTTGACGACAGAACAGAATTATATCTGGCTACTCAATAGACTATACACTTACGCAGCCCATTGCATCCCATGGACAGCAAAAGCAGTGGAGATGGGAGTGTCGGGGTCCATTGCATGATAGGGGACTAAACCGACAATAACAATAGAGACCAACATATACAATGCACAGCAAATGGATAGTGCAGCTCCAATACCCAGCGGCAAATCTCGTTGAGGGTTTTTTACCTATGGAAAAATGAGAAACATAAATGCGAATTTAAACTTCCTTTCAAGTTAAACCCGTTAATGCTTCTCTATGACTGTGTTTTGTACGGAGGAGAGGTATACAATCTAGGTGATGAAATATAGACAAAACGTAAACCTTTCTTTTTCTGTATTTCGTATTGGTCCTTATGGATTCGCTCTTCCAAACCCTACAACTCCGGAAGGATCAAAATCGGAGTCTTCTGGAGGAAAAAAGTCTTAAAATCCATCCATTAATCCTCCCACTATTATCTTTTATTCCACTTTTCCCTCCCATCTGACAAGCCCTAAGAGCAGCAATATTTCTCCACAGATAGCACTAGGAAGACCAAATCTCAGTAGCATAAACGTCGAATACAATTACCTCTTCAGCAGTGCTGGCAACTGAATCGAAACCAATGTAGGCAAAGAAGACTGTTGCAGACCCAGCAAGCATCCCATCTACTCCAAAGGGAAAATACCTTTCCAAAAAAAAAAAACCGAAATGATAACCTATATGAGTAAGAGAGAAGTACAAACAACCAGGTTAAAAAAGTACCCAACAGGAAGTTCATATCCAACCCATCCAGTCTTGAAGCCCAAATAAGTACCCGCTATAATGACAAAGAGCAGTGCACATACATTCGCCGTTGTCACAATAGCTTGTGCCAGTGTACTCTACAAAATTTTTGTGTCTAATCAGTAATCATAAGAGGAAGATAGAAGCTACAATTTCCAAATGCTACTAAGATTTTGGAAAAAAAAAAAAATTACCTCCTTGATTCCCACAGACAACAGCCCAGTGACGATAATTACCAGAACTGCCGCACAAGGGTCGACCATAATGTCAAGCCCAGGGATGTACTGTCGGGAAAGAAAAGCGGGCAGATTGTTGTCACCCCCAAAAAGGAAACCCTACAAAAGTTAAAACAAAGAGGCAGCAAAGTAAAACTAGTGTGCTTTTTGCTGAAGAAACCAACACTTTTACCTTTGCACAATTTAGTACACACAAACACACAGTAAGTGCCAGTTGTGCAATGAACCTATTAGTTGTGCATTACTGTTCTAGAACTTCTAATTATCATGATAAATTATGGTGAAAAATTCACCGTACCAAATTGGGAGATATGCCTCGTGCAACAGCGGCACCACCAATTGTATACTCTAGAATCAAAGCCCAACCGATCAACCAAGCAACACTGGAAAAGTTCATTGTCCGCATATGATCAGTAGAGGAGCATCAAGTTTATGTATCAATAACACATGACACATCATATACCACAATCAAGAACAATCAATCACACATCAAACTTGTTCATCATAACAAGGAAAAAGAAGTTTGAGATTGATCATTCCTCCCATTTGACAATAATGCGATGTAAAGTAAGGACGTTCCTTTAATTAACACTGCATTAATTATAACAACTCATATTGCCTAAAAAAGGGATGATTCAAACTTTGAAAACACCTCATCGATGGCAGAAACTTAAGAACAATACCCTTCTCCAATGCATATATACGAATAATGATAAGCGCTCCCTGCAGAAGGACAACGGCTAGAGAGCTCGGCATAGCAGAAAGCTGAAAGAGCAGCAGCAATTCCAGCTACTAAAAACGAAATGGTCAAGGCCGGCCCGGAATGCTCTCTAGCAACTGTTCCAACTAGGATATAGACTCCGGCTCCAATTGTTGAGCCAACTCCTAATCAAAATGAAGAACGATTCGATGATGAGTTTCAGGGGCAAAAAAATTCAAAAAAAAAAAAAAAGAAAAATTTACATGTCAAAGTGGAAATTAAATAGATAGATATAAATAGATGTAACCAGACGTTTCAAGTGCACAGAAACTACAGACGTCAGACCTTCTAATAAGTAATAATACACCTACATATAATAGCAAGTTATAATATATCACAAAATGCGAATTAAACAGAGTAAATCCATTAAAAAAGTAAGCTTTCACAGGGAAACAACCATAAATAATATTCATAACAGAAGATAAGAATTATATATGTCCACAAAGCATAAGAAAATGCAGATTAAAACATTAAAAATTCGAAACCCACCAAAAGAAACATCCGAAAATCCAAGAATTAAAAACAACATCAGACAAAAAAAAAAAAAAAAAAAAAAAAGAGAGAGAGAGAGAATTACCAATAGCGACAAGGTAAGGAACAGATAACTCCTTGGCCAATTGATGAGACCTTGAATTAGTATGGGCAGAATCAACTTGTTTCCTCCTGACCAAGCTCCTTAACCCAATCCATGAACATGAACCACCACATCTCCCACCACCACCTTCTTGTGAATCAACCGAAATACCCATCCCAATATTATTTCAAAAAAAAAAAAAAAAAAAGACGACCCGCAATAATCAAGGAGATTTTGATCTTGCCCAGCTAAATAAAAAAAAAAAAAAAAAAAAGAGGAGCTTGTTCCAAATCCTGTCCAAATGGGTCTTCTGGTTTTGATCCTACCAATATTATTTCCCCCAAAAAATTAAAAAAATTAAAAACTAAAAATTAAAAAACCAAAAACAACAACAACCTGCCCGCGAATGACCACTTCATTAACAAAAACAAAAAGGAGAAAATTAAAGGGAAAAAAAAAAAAAAAAAAGAAAAAACAAAACGCGGGCAGATTCTGAAGGAGAAAGAAATTAAATCCCTTCTTCTTCTTCTTCTGTTATTCTGATTCTTGGTCTGATTCGGATGACAGACGAAGGAAAGGGAAGGGAAGGAAGGAAAGGGGAAAAAGTGAGGAGTTCGAGATTCTGTAGCCTTCAATCAATGTCTTATATTTTATTCTTTTATGGAATTAAACAATTATTTATTTTTTAATGTCAGAATCCCTGTGTCTGACAACGCCTCCGGAAACTGGATTTTGGGGTTTTTTTTTTTTTTGTTCATAATTTATAAAAGAAAAAAAAATAAAAAAGAACAAGTTCTTCACTGCTAATGAAAACATACGATCTTTTAGAGGGTTTGATGAATAAATTTAGTTTAAGTTTTTTAAACTTTTATTAGTCTAAAATTTTTTTTTTCTAAAAAAGATAAAAAATATTTTTTTCAAAAAGGACCAAAAAAAAATTTTTTTAAAAAAAAAAATAAAAACCATAATAAAAAAAAAGTACAATTTAGTTTAAACTAAACTTTTACCTAAACATGCTCTTAGCAAAAATAAATAAATAAACATGTAAGTAGTATATTGTTCCGGATAAAATTACGGTATAACTTTTTTTTATCATTTTTAAATCTTATTGATACAGTTTATTTTTAAATCATTTTGATGTAATAAAATTACTGAAATATTGTTTATATACAATAATTATTATGCACTTTACCTTATAGTAGTATTTGATTAATAAATTTAAAAATTATTTTTAAAAAATCCAACCCCCTTCTCAGACGTCAGTGACTTCCATGCCGACGCTGACAACAGACCATGCCGACTCCCCTGCGTTTGTATCGACCAAGTCCCCCCCACCTTCCCCCCTAACCAGCCATGGCACCCACCTCCCACCTCAACCAACCTTGGCACCCCCCCCTGCGGGCACCCGCCTACGTGACACTTCTTTCCGACTAGATCTGTCCCTTCTCTCGACACCAACCAACCCACTCCCCCCTCCTTCATGACCCCGGCAATGGAAACCCCCCTCCCCCAACCTTCCACCATGGTGAATTTTTTAAAATTATTTTTTTATTTTTTAATTTATTAGTCAAATATTATTATAAGTTAAAGTATATGATAATTACCATATATAAATAACATCTCAGTTATTTAACTATATCTAAATTAAAGATGAATTCTAATAATAGGATATATAAAAAATATTTTGCTGCAGTTTTATCCCGTTGGTCATTGGGATAAAATTTTCAACTAACTTAGTTAAATTATCATGTGTTTTTTTTTTTTTGGGTTAGAAATTATCATGTCTAGTAAATTGAATGAGATTCTTTATTTACTTGATTCTTGATTCTTGATACTTGATTTGACACGACATGATAGTTAAAAATTGTATTGGTTATTTCGGAACTAAAGAGAGAAATTTCAAAAAAAAAAAACCTGATAGTTGCGACATGCTTTCTGCTACTGGTATGTTGCAACATGCTTATTCATTGGTTTCTACGTTTTAGACTACTAGAGCACACTAGAATTATGGGGAAGTATTTACTAGTTGGAATTTATGACATATAGAACTTTAATTTATGTATAAATTATTACTTGTTATGTATACACTAGGGGGCGGATGGCACACAACTCATTTCAAACTCATTTCAAATTTTTTTTTGTCTTTTTCTTAAAAAGTTTTTGTCTTTTTTCTAAAAAGTTTTTTGTCTTTTCTGAAAATTCAAAAAAATTTACTATTACAACTAAAATATTTCAACTCAAACTAACATACCAAACACCCCCTAGAATTTGTTTTTGTCATGTATAGTGGAACTAAAGACGTTACGATACGTTTATATGTAGTAGCGAGATTTCCACTTTGAGCTTAACATTTAGTTTAGAGAAATTTTAAGGTATCATTACGCTAAAATTATTTAAGATCTTCATGGGACATTGAATGAATATCTTATATTTTAAAAAAAAAAAAAAAAAAAAAAGCCGCTCTTTGTCCCTTCCCAAAAAGTTAAAAAAAAAAATGTTAAATCATGTGTTTTCAAATGGGTTTTTTTTTTTTTTTTCTTTCCCCTCCCCTCTCTCTCTATTTGGTCCACTTTCTCGTACAATATTCACAGAACAAAGGAACATGCATGTTGTAGTGTACATTTTATTTGTATATATACACATATCATATATAACTGTTCATTAATTCATTTCAACATGTAAATTTTGAACGGTTTATTATAGATATGGATAAGATTTTTTTTTCTCGCATATATGTCAATTTTCTTTTTTAATTGATAACGACGGATTAGAAATCTAATATTATTATTATATTATATATGAGTCTGATGCCCATGCGTTGCATGTGGAGAGAAGAAAAAATAAAAATAGAAAAAATTGAATAATATATAATAAAAGCAGTTAATTAAGATATAGAATATAATTACATTAAATATTTTTTTTAGTATTTACTATTGTAATATTAAAGTACACACATTTGTCTTTATATTAAAGTATCCGAGTTATATATACAAACAAATATATATCTATTAAAAAAAAAAGCCGCTGGTCGAGAGGGAAAAAAACATAAATTCACTATATAATATTGTATAATAAACAATAAATTCATTATATAATAAACAATAAAAAACTGTTCAGAGAACAGTGGACAGAGCATCCTTAGGAGAGAGAAAATGGATATTTCACTGTGCTGATCAAGAAAAGCCTCTGCTGGATCAAGAAAAGCCTATGTTTTGGAGGATAGAATTATAAATTCATTGTGTAATTATTATTCACTTACGGTAAGATTTCATTTCCTTTTAGTATATTAAGTAACGTGAATAATTTTATACGAAGGAGTCGGAGATTTGTCAACAAATTTTGCTTGTCTTTCACGTAACAACTTTGCTTCTAAAAATAAAAGTTTTTTTTAATTAATAATTAAAAAGTAAACAAAAGTTTGCTTGGACAATGAGAAGACTAAATATTCATCAGATTATAATGACGAGAGTTGATTAACCTTATCATTTATTAGTTAAGAAATGTGGGCCCCATATGTTCGTACTGGTCCCACACCCAGTGGATTGAGAAGTAGAAGCCCACACCACCAAAAGACTCTCAAAAATAAAAATGAAAGACGGTAAGACAAGACAGAGAGAGAGAAGAGAAGTATTCAGAAGAAGGTTACGTAAGCAAGCAGCAAAGATTGGCCTGACAATTTGGCCGATTTCAGCGTTGGGAATTGCGAGTCTAAATCTAACAGAACCTTGAAATTTGGAGCTGCACCTTTTTTTTTTTTAACATTAATAATGGAGTTTCGCGTTTTACTTAACTTTTAGTCTTTTACACTACTTTTTTTTTTTTTTTCAAAAGTAGATAAACGCATATGAGTTGGAGCTCCAATAAATATGAGGGAATATTAGTAGGTTAGAATGGATAGAGATCATGAAAGCAATGACCACAGAAATTCTAGACGTCTTACAAAGCATTATTAATTTGTGTGGTCCTTTCTAAACTGAAAATGGAAGTCCTTTGGAAATTGGAATGACTCAATTATCCTAGCCTGTGGGCACTGAAGGAAAGGGAACTATGCCGAGAAATTGCGACTTATAGTGATTAGTGAGGATATATGTCCTCGACAAAGCCGCCCCCCCTTTTTTATAATATATGCTATAAGGATATTTTTATTTTACATTTAAAGAGAAAGAAAGTGAGTCTTAATCATTTGTTTAGTTACAAAATAGGTTAGGAAAGTGTCCCATACAAAATAAAAAATGAAAAAGAGGAATAACAATTCTTACACTCTACTTGGTATTGATTTCTATCAAAGGAAATATAAATCAAATTTACTTACATACCCTTAACGAGTTTTCATATACTAATGTCTTTTTTGTTATGTAAAATGATATTTCAGTAATTACATTAATAAAATTAATATTATTAGCAAACACTACAACATGAATGAAATCGTTTCTCTATACATCATCAAATAAGTAAGTAAACACAAGAAAGAGAATCTATGATCCTTCTTTCTATTCAATTATTTTACTTTTTAATCTCATTACCTTTCTCATTACATTTTTTTTTACAGTTTAGTAGATATCCAAGACATTAATAGACCGGAACATTTGGAACATAGAAATGAGAAAAAAAGAGAGATAGGGAAAGAATTAGGAGAAGACGACTTTAGGACTCCTTTGAAGGTCCACATTTGTAGTATTGGCAACGCACAAATTAAGGTGGTTATTCCCTTTTATGGCCTTTATTTTTAGGCCGAAAGAGTGGGGCATGTTTGGGAATTGAAAAATAAACACAACTTAATTCCGTCAATATCAAATTTGGGAAAAAAATTATTTTTTATTTCTTAGTTATTCGTAAAAATGTGTTTGTTATCACATTACTTATAAATATACTAGAATGATAACTTCGTATTTGTCTCCAATAAAACAATATAGTATTCAAATCCCTTATCCCAAATGAGAAGAAGGGAAAAAAATAAAAAAAAAAAAACATTTTTGTTGTCTCTTGTATCCTAAATCATTGTCATGTCGGCGGTGAATAACACTCGCTCATATTTGCATACATGCCTCTAGAGATAAATATGCAAATGTATGTTCCCAAAAAAAAAAAAAAAATGCAAATGTATGTATAACTGTGTAGTGTTAAATATATGTCAGACATGAATTACCAACTCTAGAGTATGTACATGTGTTTATGTAAACAAGGAAAAAAAAAAGAAAAACTAAACAAAGAAAGAAATATGGGTGCAAATGTTTTGTGCATGTGCCCAACTCTTTGGTTTTCAAACGTTGTTTAAAGAGAGAGAGAGAGGGAGAGAGAGAAGACATTTGATACCAAGGGTTTTATCAACGATTTTCAAAATATTTTAAAACGTGTGTGAGTTAAATATATAGGATGACTTTTATTTTATAAGGGGGTGGGAAAACTTGAATTGGATAGCCAGAAATTAGGATCTTAATATTGAAGCCTTCAGGGCGAGAGCGTACAATAATTATTAACTATGTGATCGAGATGAGTGGAATAAAATTATATATATAATCTAATGATAATTTTCCATTTATTCCATCAAAAAGTATTGAGTTTGAATCTCTAATCCTAATTTTAAATTAATAATGATAATCTGAGTGGAATTAATGTGAGTGCTTGAACACGATTTTTTTTTTTAATTTTATTTTCCTGTGCTGCCCGTGGCGTCTTTGTCTCTTAACTTTGTCACTTGTCTTGGACTTCATCAAGTTTCTTGCTTGAATTTGATCAAGTTTTCATCTGATATATTTCAATCTTGGCCTCTGACAAAAAAATAAAAAAAATAAACCCTCTCTCTCATGGTACCAGATTAGTCGATATACCACCCACTGTTGGACCTAAGATTTTAGGATTTTCTTTCGGCCTTCTATTTTTCTCAAACTACCACCCATCGTGTGTACTCTAATAGCTAACTGTTAATTGTAGTTGTAAGATTAACTAATTGTCAAAGGTAATATTTAAATAGGGTAAAAAGTAGAAAAATTAAGTTTGATATACAGTTATAAAAAAAAAAATTTTGAATTTAGATTTGATTGAATTATCACAAAACAGTGAAAAATACAAATAATTTCACTCCAAACAGATGTTATGTCGTAGTCCAATGATAATTATTGGAATGGTTCATCAAAACACATTGTAAAAGATAATAGATGTTGACAATTTTAGAAAAGTGAAAGAGACTGAAAAAACGAATGTATTGTTTGATTACATAATATTTAACTTAATTGGTAAATCGAGAGTTCCAGACAACTGCATTCCCGCCCGACAAAGATGAATGCTTCGACTGTGACATACTTGACCATCTCAGCGGTTACTAGGCTTTGTGGCGAAGGTCGTGATGACATCAGGATCTTCACCGGGTGGCACAACCCTGGCCAATCTCGCAACACCGTCCCCTTTGTCGTCATCGTCTCTGGCGTACTCATCATTGTTGGGGTTAGACTTCGTCTTCTCATTGTACCGTTAGTCTTTGGACGTACAATAAACGGACGTTCGATTCTACGTTGGATTATATTCGGGCCGTGCTCAAGTTACGGACCTGCTCCTTGATATTCATCCATTGTTCGATTAATTGGGCCAGACCCATTTGTCCTACTTGATATCATTTAAGTTTCAGTATATGATCGAACGTCGAACTAAACTCGATCATACGAACATTCTATGTACAACGAACGTCGAATAACGTATGAATCACAACAGAACATTCGTATTCTATCCACCGTTCGTCGTTCGACCCTACAAAAGGCTTTTCAAGGGAAACTCCCCTTTTACCTCAGACTCACGCTCATCGATGACATGTCATATTATTTACAATAACTGACTATCTGAGTGTCACATTTCAACCACTGAGTCCACGATTTTGTCTGATAACTGTCTAAGTCAACTGCACGACTTATCTTCTGACACGTGTCCCATTAGACAAGAACGATAACCGTTCACTGAAATTTCGGCTTCAGACCTTACTTCTCCCTCTATAAATAGAGGAAGACCCTTCCTTTTGAAGGATCGAAAACCCTTTGTTTACACATACTGTAACTCTGCCAAAACATTCCCAGAAAAGCATCTACAATTATATTGTCCATCTTCATTAATACAAAAATTACTATCTCAGAGGACGTAGCACCTTCTTCGGGCGAACCTTTTTATATCTTGGTGTTCATTTAATTCCTGTTCATTTCAAATTCATGCGTTTGTTTTCATTCTGTTTTCTGCCATAAGCATTTCAATTTTTCGGTTTGCTTTATGAATTTCACCCACGCAGGGACCCAATCTACTATTTATTCCGTTCAATTTCACTAACTTCTGTTAAATTTTTGACTGTAGTAATCCAGCATCTACAATCATCTTAACACTGGATGCGCCAAGTCTCGGAGATCCACCACATTCGGCATGACCCAACCAAGGTCCTCCTCGATCTTCTTCCCCACATTCTCTATGCCGACACCGATGACGGTTGTGGAGGAAGTCTTTTAAGGGCTTTGGGGTTCCACTTCCACCTATCGTACGAATATCTTCCTCGCAATTGGCCAATTTGGCACAGAAGGCAGTGGTCCTCCCCACAAATCTGCAACAGCCGATTATTATAGAGGGAGTCTTCCTGAGATCCTGTAGAGCACATAAAATTTGAATTTTTTTTTTTTTTGGTTTTTTTGTTTTTGTACACCATGAAGTACGATTTATTAGTATTACCTCCTCCTTGAATCTTTGTTTGCATGTTTAACACAATCATTATATAAACTTTACTGGCCAATATCACTATATATATTAGCCTATATAACACATATAATAATTATAAAGTACGGTTTATAATTAGTAGAACGTATTCTTGAATTTTTGTTTGCATAACTAACATACACATAACCCTGTATATAAAGATATTTATCTATTATAATTGTATTATCAAGAGCTAAGTTTCATCATGCTTTCGTCGAATCATAGACTAATTAGAAAAATACATTTGTACGTCCCTAATAATATGTAGTTTTATTGTAAATTTTTCTATCAACAAGAATAAGTATAAAAGGATATCAACATCATTGATGTATTGTTGGTTACCTCTATCGAAAACATATTCTTGGTAACAGAAAGGTCAACATGCAAGATTCTGATGAAGAATTGATGCATGAGCATACATCAATTTGGAAGGTGACCTATGTGCTTTGGACCTCAAAGAAGTGTCTAAGCCCGTCCATTATATGCGTCTATGAATTTGTAAGGGACTCCTCAAAATAAGGGTCTAAACGGATAATACTTAGGGTGGATTCTCGAATTTGATAATTCGTGATATTTAAAGGAGTTGATTACGCCTATCCATTAGTTGTACCTTTTGAAAGGAATGGTTGCATCACTCCTACATCATAATTTTTTGTCAGTAGATCCGTTGAATCTGCTTAAGCCCCTGTTGAATATCGAAATCGCTATTAGCACGGGTGGTGGTAATGGTGAATCTGTCGCCAACCCTAACAAGGTACTCGTCTTCGTTTGGGAACCCTTCAATGTTTATCTCCATTCTGGCTTTTGGTTGTGAATCGTGATCGACTTTTCTTTTTTCCTTTGACTAATTAGATGCGATTGACTTATGTTTGTAATGGCTTACATTTATATATATATATATATATATATATGTATGTATGTGTGTGTGTGTGTAGAGTTAGAGCTTAGGTTGGTTCGAATTTTCGAATAATTATTGTCTTTGCCGAGTATAATTTTGTTCAAGTTAATTACCTATTTTCCTAAAAATAAAAAAGGTAATTTTCTATTATCATCATGATCAGCATTATTATTATTATTATTTTTTGAAATCATCAGCATTATTTTAAAAGTAAATAACGAGCTTTAAAATTGTTTGAAATAATTATCCATAAAGAGTTATTTATCTTTCAAATATTTTAAATTATTCCTATTTACTTCTTTTCGTTTCGTATTTAGCATAATTTTCAGAGAACAAAAAAAAAAAAAAAAAAGAGTAGCTTTGACAATTGGGCCACTTTGATTAGATAAGTCCCCTCCGGCCCCAAACTTTTTTTTTACTTCACTGAAGAATGGTTGCTAGATTTTCCTTTGTTCAATAAATTATAAATAGCTAAATAACTTTTCTAAAATAATTAAGCTAGAAAACAGAAAATATTCAAGTAACATCTACCTAGTTCACTATTTTTTTAAACTACTCTTTCTCTTTCCAATTCTTTTTTTACCATTTGCTTATTTGAACCATAAAATGTGACAATTTAAATTAAATGCACAACAAAAAGATGGGATTCAATTTCAATGTTTTTAAAAATTAACATAGAAAAATCTCAACGTGAAATATATATAAAAAAAAAAGTATCTATTTATTTATAGGCAAAACTTAATGACAATTCTATACTATGGAAGAGTTCCTAACAGCTGCATTCTCATCCGGGATGCAAGAAACGCCTTCACGGTTGCATACTAGACCATCTCGTCATCGGGGCAGTGTGCCGTAAAATCCCACTACGTCAAGTTACTAGGCTTCACGGCAAAGCTCGTGATGACATCATCTTCCTCAGGTAGCACAACCCTAGCCAGCTTCGCAAACCTGTAACACTTCAAATCCTTTGTTGTCGTCATTGAAACACTCACGGCCGCCAAGTCTCGGAGTTCCACCACATTCGGCCTTCTCCATCTTGTTGGCCACATTCTCTATTCCGACACCGACCACAGTCACTGCACTGTTGTGAAGGAAATCTTTGAGGTTCCACTTATCGTCCCCTATTCTTAGCAATTCTCCGATTTCACAAAGCAATCGTAGGCTAATTATGAGCTACGTTTATTCATTAATGGAATTATGCGCTACGTTTCAACATAATTCATTAAATCGTAGGCTAATTAGTTATGCACTAAAAACGATCAATGTGTCTAATCTAATATATATACGTGTGTATGGTAATGAATAATGAGCTAAGTTTCAACATTATTTATTAAATCAGCTTTCATACCAAACAAAAAAAAAAACATAATTTATTAAATCATAGACTAATTATTAATACACAAGAAACGATTCAATATGTCTAATCTAATATGTATACATGTGCATAATCTTTTCTCAATATAATTATATATGTATTTACATTTATTTATAAAATTTTTTTGTACTGTGAGATCTTCATTGTAAATATTTTATCAATAAGAATAGCTTAAAAATATATAAAAGGACCTTATATTAATGTATTGTTGTTTGTTCATTACCTTTATTGTAAACGTCCTTGATGAAGGAAAGGCTGACGATGAGATTCCGGGGAAGAATTTTTCGGCAATAGATCCTTTCAATCTGCTTAAGCCACCGTCAGATATCGGAATCGGTTTTAGCATTGGTGGTGGTAATGGTGAATCTGTCACCAATCCTGACAAGGTAATCCTTTTCGTTTGGAATTGCTCAATGCTTATCTCCATGGCTCTCAATTTTGTTACGACTGACTTTGTGTTTGTGTTATGCCTGTTGGGCTTGGCTAATGTACCCATATTTGTAGAGTTTTTGTTGATTTCTTAATTACTAATGTGTTTGGATAGAGATTTTGAGCCTAACCTTTTTTATTCAATTCTCTTTATTATTATTATTTTTAATTAATTAATTAAATTTTTTTTTTTTGGTGAATTGTGAGATGAAAGATCGTGGCAAAAAGGGTTTGAACCCTTTATCCAAATGCCACCCGAGCTTGTGTTTAAGTTTTAATTTTCTTTTTTAATTAAAGTAATTCCTTTTTCTTAATGGGTACGTAACTAGTGTTTGATTTGGATTACTACCATAATTTTCAATTTTCAAATGTTGGTTCACCAACCTCACACATTCCTCAAAAGAAAAAAAAAAGGGGAAAAAAAAAAAAAACAAAGCCGACACTTATTTGTAGTCAATTTGACTCCACAACTCCCATTCTAATTTTTTTAAAATTTTATTTCTTTTCTTTTTACAGCACTGAAAAAGTGTTATAAGTGAGAAATTAAAAAAATAAATTACTAATATTATTATCTTCTTAACTTAAAGACAACCTTAAAATTATATACAATTGATAAGCAGTTTTTTTTTTTTTTTTTTTTTTTTTTTTTTTTGTTTTATATATATATACAATGCAGGATTGAATCCCAAGCCCTCTCAAACCAAACTCTATCCTATCGTATCCTATCCCATGCCGAAGGCATAGAATAATTTTTTTTTTAATACAATAATAATAAGTAACCATGTTACCAATACATTTACAATAGACAAAAACATGCATACAGAAAAGATTAATTAATTAATTAATTTCTGATCCAGTCTTCAACTTACTACATTTTAATTTACAAACAAGATATTACTGAAATTCCAATGAAATTACATCTAATTATTTAGACCATGCATATAAAACTATCTGTTATATCCCAAGAATAGCTCCTTTCCTTCTATTCCCAGCAATTTATCCTAAACAATTGAAAGGCTTGGTTTCAGCTCTGATGTAATGCAAAATCCCATTTGAGAGAGAATAAGAAATCGGAGTAAATGACTTCAAGAAGACATTCAAGATAGCCCTCTGGGAGAGAAAAAATGACTAGGCCAGAGAACCAGATGAATGGAGGTATATCTCGTTAGCGTAAGCCGAGGGAACGTAAACTGCATTCGACAATGAACTGTGCTTCCGTCCGTAGATTGCGTACACCAATGCTCCTATTGCCAACCATACTGAAACTCGGATCCAAGTTGCAGCACTGAGAGTGTGAAACTCGTCAATAGATGTTAGTCATACACCAGAAAAACTGTCTACCTTTTTTTCCTCAACTAATATAATCATCTTCTGTTTGAGTTTATATCGGAGATTTATAAGGCTTTGATACTCACCCGAGATCAATTAGTAAGAAGGTATTAATAAGAATGCAAGCAGCAGGCAAGAACGGAACGAATGGGCAAGCGAAGCCTGGAAAAAGAAAAGAATAATCACGTCAACTTGCGAGGTTTTCCTAATAAAGTAAATCAGATGTAGCTAACCAAATACCATATAACATATCAAACACATTAAGAACAATCAGATAATTTAACCAGTCAATGAATCGTCCTATTTTATTAAACTCAATTTTGTCCCTTCCGCATCTGTGCTAAGATTTTTAACTTCTCATGACCACCATGAAACCATTAAGCAACTCAGGTTTCCTCGTCTCTAACAGCTCCAAAAAACTAAGTTACGTGTAACTACACCGTAAAAGTTTCAAATGAATATTAAGAATAAGGTTGTACTTTCATCAATTATATCCTCTCGTACTAGCAAGGCATCATTAAGCAACATCAAATCAAAATATATTTAGAAATTGCTTGGTAAATCTTAAGCATACCTCCCGCATGTCCAAAGCTGTGCCTCGCATCATCTTGCGGTAAAAAGGCAAGCACAATCAAACTGCATGCTAGAAGAGCTCCACCCGCTCCACAAAATGTGTAACGAAGAGTGCTGGTATAGTCAAGAAGTTGGGTTAAATTTGAGTTCTGAAACTGTATGCGAGATTCAAATACGAAACATTTAATCCTAATCCACATCACTATAAAATAAGAAACATCCTTTATTGCTGTTGAAAACAGTACAAAGAAAGGAGGACATGGCGTAAATAACAAAAGCAACAGAAACAGTAAAGAAACAACTATGAAAATTCTAAAATGGTAAAAACATCGTGCTGTCAAGTTGAAAACTTTTTTTCTCTGACCAGAAAAAGTTGCTGGAGAGAAAAACAAAGGGGGGGGGGGGCAAAAAAAGAAAAAAAGAAGAAGAAGAAGCTCAGAGCCTTTGCAAACTTTCATCTTTCAATCCTGCAGATGGAAAACTTGATGGTTTTTAGATTATTTTTGGTTCAGTTTGATACCACAAATCTTTGAGCATTTTATCCACGTACGTGTGCATTTAAAAAAGAAAGATAACAAACCTATGAAGACCTTCGGCTGAAGCCACAGATGTAAAGACAAGAATGCCTACACAGAGAAACGTTATGGCCCAAGCAGCAATTTTCCGTCTGGTTTGCTCTCTTTTTTGCTCTGTTTAATTAACAACACGAACCCAAAAAGAGGATATCATTATCCAACCCATGCCACCGCATGCTTCCCGCCACCAAAAAATGTTTTTCATTACAAAGCATGTAAACAAATATTACCTGGTGCCATGCCTTTCCCAATTAGAGGATGACCGAGTTGTGTCTCCCCATTTTCATGCACATATTGACCATCACTCTCATCGAAGCCAGGACTTTGGAAGATATTTTTGTCGCTTCCCATAATATTACCGCCAAATTGCGAGGAAACCGACTCAATGGACTCTTGTAGTGATGACGAAAGTGGCGTTTCATCTGGTGGAACATATCTGAGTATCAAAACTGAAACTGCCACAGTTGTAAATGCAAGCAGGGTACCCACGCTAACCTGTTTATGGAAACAGGTATGTAATATGTATAGTTCCAAGTTAAAAAGGATGTATAAATTTGGTAAAAGACCTATCGTATGAGATGTTTTTATACATGTATGTTATATAAAAAAATGATAATCCATTTTCCCAAGTTAGTTTACCACTACTCCCAAAAGCTTGAGCTCTTAGGAGATGGGTCAACGTTAGTGTTTATTTTTGTAGAATTCTCTCCTAAAGTTAGGGATTGCGTTTATTTATTTTTTGAATAATATAATAAAGGGATTCTGGAGGATTGTCACCAGATCCCTATTAGTTGTCGTTTTTCCATTTTAGTAGGAACTTACTTGTTTTAGCTCCGGGTTTATTGGTCTGCTTAGGGCAACCATAAACTTATATATTTGTACCATATTTCCTGATGTAAATGAGAAATATCAGAGTTCTTCTCTCTCTCAGAAAATTTCATGGTATCAGAGCCTCCTCTGAAAACCCTAATTCTCCCATATGACAAAATACGGTATGGCTACTGAGAGACAGAGCTCTACATCCGAAGTAACCTCCAACACAGAATCAGTACCTGCTGGAAGCAGCCATGGTGGAACCGAGAGCACTTCCGTCCTCATCACAGGTCACAAACTCAACGGACAGAATTATCTTCAGTGGTCCCAGTCCGTGATGATGTTCGTCTGTGGGAAGGGCAAAGATGATTATCTCACGGGAGAAATCATCATCCCAGAAAAGAACGACCCAAACTTCAGATCGTGGAAGACTGAAAATCACATGGTGATGTCGTGGTCGATTAATTCGATGACCAACGACATAGGCGAAAACTTCCTTCTATACAGGACAGCCAAGGAAATCTGGGACGCAGCAAGGGAGACGTACTCAAGTTCTGAAAATACATCAGAATTATTCGCAATAGAAGCAGCCCTGCACGACCTACGCCAAGGAGACCTCACGGTGACTCAATATTTCAACACCCTCACTCGTCATTGGCAACATCTTGACATGTTCGAAATCTATTCTTGGAAGTGCCCCGATGATACAGCCCTTTACAAGAAAATTTTGGAGCAAAAACGGACGTTCAAATTCTTTCTCGGCCTCAACAAAAACCTGGATGAAGTTAGAGGCAGAGTAATGGGAACCAAGCCCCTTCCGAGTCTTAGAGAGGCGTTTTCAGAAGTCCGGCGTGAGGAAAGCAGGAAGAAGGTGATGATGGGTTCTCAAACCTCTGCCCAAACTCTTGAAGGATCAGCCCTTGCAACCCGGGGACAGCAGAACAACAACAACAACGAAAATCGACCAAGGAAAGGGAGACCCTGGTGTGACCATTGTCGGAAACCAGGTCATGTCAGGGAAAATTGCTGGAAGATTTATGGAAAGCCCGCTGATTGGAAGCCATCACGAGCAGCAAATGACAGAGAAGGCCGAGCCAACGCAGCCACAGCCACTGACAACAATCCTCCATCAACCGAGTCCAATCCATTCACCAAAGAGCAGATTGAGATACTTCAGAAACTGATCAGCCAAAACTCCCAGCCGAGTACAACTACTGGAACCAGCACATTGGCGCAAAGAGGTAACTTCTCAAAAGCCCTTGCAGTCAATAAGAGATATTCAAGTCCGTGGATCATCGACTCTGGAGCATCAGACCACATGACGGGAGACACAACCAATTTCCATGAATACAAATTGTGTAAAGAGAATCATACAGTTCGAATAGCCGATGGGTCTTTATCTAAAGTTGAAGGAATATGTTCAATCCAAATCACAAAGGACCTGAACCTAAAATCTGTCCTCCATGTTCCCAATTTAGATTGTAATTTACTATCAATTAGTAAATTGACTCATGACCTTAATTGAGTGGCTAAATTCTTCCCGAACTTGTGTGTTTTTCAGGAATTGGATTCGGAGAGGACGATTGGCAGTGCTGAGTTATGTGATGGACTCTATCTTCTCAAAGATACTTCTCCTTTAAGAAGACAAGCTCAAAATGCAATTTGTATGCCGTTTGTGAGTCAGTCAGATTTAAATTCCATTGACAATAAAGTTATGTTGTGGCACTACCGTCTTGGCCATCCAAATTTCATGTATCTTGAAAAACTATTTCCCTCCTTATTTATCAATAAAAAGTCCAAGTTTTTTAATTGTGAAATCTGCCAATACTCCAAACACACTCGCAGTAGCTATCCTAATGTCTCATATAAACCATCTCACCCGTTTGCATTAATTCATAGTGATGTGTGGGGTCCCTCAAGAGTGAAAAATATAACAGGAACCCGATGGTTTGTATCATTCATTGATGATCATACCCGATTAACTTGGATATTCCTTATGAAAGAAAAGTCTGAAGTGTGTCAAATTTTCCAGAACTTCAACACTATGATACAAACCCAATTTCAAACCAAAATCCAAGTCCTGAAAACTGACAATGCCAAAGAATACTTCAATTCTGTACTCGGTACTTACCTCTCAAGTCATGGCATAGTTCATATCAGTTCCTGTGTTGACACTCCGCAACAAAACGGTGTGGCAGAAAGAAAAAATAGACATTTGTTAGAGGTAGCTTGATCTCTCATGTTCTCCACCCATGTCCCAAAACAATTCTGGGGAGAAGCAATTCTCACAGCCACATACCTCATTAATAGAATGCCCTCCAAAGTCCTCAGATTCCAGACTCCTTGTCAAGCCTTTCTCCATGTCTTTCCTCATACCAAACTCATTTCCTCCCTAGATCCAAAAATATTCGGGTGTCAAGCATTTGTTCATATTCACCAACAACACTGTAGCAAACTCGACCCCAAATCCATCAAATGTATATTTCTCGGGTATTCCTCAAATCAAAAGGGTTATAAGTGCTACTCCCCTATGACCAAAAAGGTATACACCTCTATGGATGTGACATTCTTTGAACATCAACCATACTATCCCAAAACCGACATTCAGGGGGAGACCATGAGGGAATATCAGCTTTGGGACACACTTCAGCAACCTGCCTATTCACTCCAGCCCTCACAAATAGCCCAACCAACCTCATTACAGACACTCCAACCACAAATAGACCAACCTGCCTCATCACAGCCAAAAACAGAAACCCAGTCCACAAATTCTGGAAATTCCGAGAATCATCCTCCTCCAATCCCAACTCCAAATCCTGACTACAACTACTCCGAACTGCCACAAATTGGAAATAATGAGCTTCATGTCTATGCTAGGAGGAGAAGGTCCGAGAGGGGAATAGAACTTCCAACACCGCTCACTCTTGACCAAGAATCTGAACCGAGTCCAAAACTTGCTCAAACGCAGTCAGGTAAGGGAATATTTGAACTTGAAAAGACTGTACCGGTTGTTGATGATTTAAATATCCCTATAGCTTTGAGGAAGGGAATTAGAACATGTACTGATCATCCAATCAACAGATTTGTCTCGTATGAAGGATTGCCTCCTTCTTATCACGCTTTTGTTTCATCTCTTGATAGAATACAGGTTCCTAATTCCATTCAGGAGGCCCTAAAAAATCCAGAGTGGAGAAAGGCTGTGGGTGAAGAGATTAGAGCTTTGGAGAAAAATAGTACATGGGCGATATCAGAACTTCCTCCGGAGAAGAAACCAGTTGGGTGCAAGTGGATTTTTACTATCAAGTATAAGGCTGATGGGAGCATCGAAAGACTCAAAGCTCGCCTTGTTGCAAAGGGGTTTACTCAGTCCTATGGGATCGATTACTAGGAAACTTTTGCTCCAGTGGCCAAACTTAACACCATCAGAATTCTTCTTTCCTTGGCAGCTAATCAAGATTGGCCATTACATCAACTGGATGTCAAAAATGCGTTCCTGAATGGTGATTTAGAAGAAGATGTATACATGTAGATACCGCCAGGACTTGAAACTTGCTTCACCAACAACAAGGTGTGTAAGCTTAAAAAATCCCTATACGGACTTAAACAATCTCCTCGTGCTTGGTTTGACAGGTTCACCAAAACAATTGTGAGATATGGATACACACAGTGCCAGTCAGATCACACCTTGTTTGTGAAGTTCTCTCCAGGAAAGAAAATAGCAGTGTTGATTGTATACGTTGATGACATTATCCTCACCGGAGACTATGAGGAGGAACTTGTAAGATTGAAGAAGCTCTTGGCTAAGGAGTTCGAGATCAAAGACCTTGGCTGCCTCAGATATTTTCTTGGGATGGAAGTGGCACGATCTAAGAAAGGTATATTTATCTCCCAACGCAAATATGTTTTGGATTTATTAAAAGAAACAGGCATGCTTGGATGTAAACCTGTGGATACTCCAATGGATCCAACCAAGAAGATAGGAGCTGAGAAAAATAGTGCACCAGTCGACAGGGGGAGATATCAACGACTGGTAGGAAAACTTATCTACCTCTCTCATACCCGGCCTGATATTGGTTTCTCTGTTAGTGTTGTTAGTCAATACATGAACAACCCAACAGAAGAACACATAGAGGCTGTGAATAGAATTTTGAGGTATCTAAAGATAACTCCAGGAAGAGGCCTACTATACAAGAAAAATGGTAACAGAAATGTTGAAGTCTTCTCAGATGCAGATTGGGCAGGAGATGTATCAGACAGGCGATCAACTTCGGGGTATTGTTCCTATGTTTGGGGAAACCTCGTGACTTGGAGAAGTAAGAAACAGCCAGTTGTCTCACGAAGTAGTGCTGAAGCCGAATATAGAGCACTAGCTCTGGGTATCTGTGAAGGGATGTGGATACAGAGAGTACTCAGTGAACTGGGAGTATCGATGAAGAAGCCAATAACTATGTTCTGTGACAACCAAGCTGCCATAAGCATTGCCAAGAATCCCGTGCACCATGACCGGACGAAGCACATCGAGATAGATCGGCACTTCATCTCAGAAAAGGTTAAAAAGTCAATTGTGCAGCTAGTGTACATCCCTACAAGATCTCAAACAGCAGACATACTCACTAAAGCTCTACCGAGGACCAACTTTGAGGAGCTGAGTCACAAGCTGGGTTTGTACAATATTTACAACCCAACTTGAGGGGGAGTGTAGAATTCTCTCCTAAAGTTAGGGATTGCGTTTATTTATTTTAGGAATAATATAATAAAGGGATTCTGGAGGATTGTCACCAGATCCCTATTAGTTGTCGTTTTTCCTTTTTAGTAGGAACTTACTTGTTTTAGCTCCGGGTTTATTGATCTGCTTAGGGCAACCATAACCTTATATATTTGTACCATATTTCCTGATGTAAATAAGAAATATCAGAGTTCTTCTCTCTCTCAGAAAATTTCAATTTTTTAACACTCCTCACGTGTGAGGTAGACAAGGGACAACATGTGGGCAACTTGGACAGGCCCAACACGTAAATATTTCTAATTACAAGCCTAGAATTTATTGAAGGCCCAACAAAAGATGAGAAGAGAGTGCAATTACAGGGAGTTTGATCTACTCTGATACTGTGTTAGTTTGCCACTTCTCCTAAGCTAAAGATGTTAAGAGGTGAATCTTTGGTTAACTCGGTTTTAACTTACCATGCCTGCCAATTGGGAAACATCCATAAAGAAGGCCAGAGCTGTTGCAAAAACACCGGTTACAATAGTGCCCTTCATTGGAACCTGTGTGTTTTTGTCAATATCCGAGAAAAATGATGGCAACAATCCATCTCTAGCCATTGCCATGAGGATTCTTGGCTGCAAATCAAGCAAACCAAAAAGATCTGTTACAGGTGCACAAAACTAATATTGTTTTCTTTCTTATACGTGAGTATTGTACATGCTTGTGAGTATAGCAATGCATATTATACGTGCTCACAAAAGATACTTGTTAACTGATGAATGCTTAAATTCAGCTGGGACAGAAATTTTCATAAAGGATTTAACGAGTCAAAGAAATTATATTAGGTTTAAGGTGAATATGCTACATCAGAAACTAAAAGTGATAGTTTTATACCTGAGGAAGAATTGAACCCAACAAACTTGCAAAGAGAGCAGTAACCGCTCCGGTTGTTATAACGTACCTGCAATAAAAAAACACATCTTGGCAGATAGTCCCCAAAAAAATGCCACTTTAGTTTAGATACGCGAACAACAATACTCATCTTTATCACGCTTACACTGCCCATTGCACTCCATAGCTGGAGAATGCTGTAGAAATAGGGGTGTCCGGATCCAATGCATAGTATGGAACTAGGCCAACAATAACTACTGACACAAGCATATACAACATGCAACATATAGTCAATGCTATGGCAATACCAAGCGGCAAGTCTCGTTGGGGATGCTTTACCTGCAAGATAATTGAGACAAATATTATTCTTTATTCTTGAGAATCAGAATAACGTGTGCAAGTGACAAATATTCAGGATGTAATGTAACAAAGAAAAATGCTTAAATAAATTCCATACCTCCTCAGCAGTACTAGTAACTGAATCGAAACCAATGTACGAAAAGAAGACAATTGCTGATCCAGCAAACATCCCGTTCATTCCAAAAGGAAAATACCTAAAGAATCAGAACCAAAATGCAACAAGCTAAATGATACAGTATTAGGATAGACAAGTGTAAGACAACATAGATAAAATGATACAACAATTACCCGCTCTTAGTTTCATATCCAGTCCATCCAGTTTTATATCCCAAATATCCACCGGCTGTTATGATAAAAAGCAGCGCACCAACGTTAACTGTTGTAACAACCATTTGAGCCAATGAACTCTGAAAGATCAAGTGTTATGCTGGTGAAAGTAAGAAAAAGTTATTCAAATGACAATAAAATAGGTTGGTAATATCTGTTTTTAAGAAGAAAAAGGTACCTCCTTGATCCCAATGCACAAGAGAACAGTCACTATTACAACTAATAATGCTGCACATGGATCGACCACAATACCAAGTCCGGGAATCATATGACGAGCCAAGAAAGCAGGCAACTTGCCCTCACCTTCAAAAAACAAGGCCTGATTTTTTCATTGAAATGAAAAAAAAGGACAAACACAAACAATCAGCCTAAAACAAACAGGGGAGAAGGAAAAAAGGAGACTAAAAAGCAAACTACACAACTTCTGCCTGGAAAACATCACAAGAAAAAAGGCCCCCTTTTTTAATCCAGTTTTTGTCACTAAAGTAAATGGCGGGAACTGAATAAAACCAGGATATCTAGCATTTAATAGAAGAAAACTAATCCGTGTCAAGTTCTGATTTGTCTATAATCCAACTTGTGAGGCAGCCTCAAGACAGTTAAAAGAAATATTCATTACTGAAGTCTGAGGCCAAGCCTTCAAATAGACTTGTTGGTCGAGCAAGTATGTAATGGTCCAATTACCCAAAGTCGACTTGCTTACAATGAGAGAGACTACCAAGTAGTTCCAGAAGAAATACTACAGTTTTACGACTTCAATGATTGGAAAGACAATGATCATATCAACAATAAAGTATACCAGATTTGGAGTCATGCCTCGAGCTACAGCAGCACCACCGATGGTATACTCTAGTATTAGAGACCAACCAACCAGCCAGGCGACACTGCAGAGAAAAAGAAATTTTAGGTCACTAACTGAACATGTCAGAAGTTGAACAAGCTCAATCACCAAGATGTTGTGCCAACGAAATCAGTAGTGCATGAAAGGATCACTGGTAGGACTTTAGGGCCTACAGTTGTTTGGCGAGAAGGATTGGCGGAGCAAATGGATTGAGTGAGGGATTCAAAATCCTCCAAACAATCCAATTTTGAGCCTTCCCAATTTGGAGGGATTATCGGATGGAACTGATCAACTCAATTAGAGTATGGTTTCAGATCACTTGATTAGCCCTCATTATTGAAGGAAATCAAAGAAACAACGGATAAATAGTAATATGCAAATAAAATCTTTTTTGTTCCCTTCCCTCGCATCTTTATATTGAAAAAGGGTTATTATTTTTTGCTTTCTTTCCTTCCTTTCAAACCAAATACCATAAGAGAAAGACCTCTCGGCTCCTCCTCCCTCTCCGTTTCCCTCACTAATGTCATCTACCTATCCCTCCGACCAAACAAGACCTGATTATTGGTCTTTATGTGCGCAATAGTCATAGAGAGCGAAACCAGTATATTAAAATGATGAGAAAGCTTCTTACTTACCCTTCTCCAATGCAAATGTATGTATAATGATAAGCGCTCCCGGCGGAAGGGCAGCGGCATGCAAGCTCTGCATAACAGAATGCAGAGAGTGCAGCAGCTATACCGGCTATTAGGAATGATATGGTAAGGGCAGGCCCGGCGTGTTCTCTAGCAACTGTTCCTACGAGAATGTATACTCCAGCTCCAATGGTGGCTCCAACACCTGATCAAAGAAAGTTGAAAATATTGAACTAATGAACGAATGAAACCACGAGGTCATGTCTTATTTTTGAGTATGTTGTGCTCCAATGTAGAGGTACTTGGTAACGCTCCAATGTTATACAAGCTAAACAAAATGCTACTTCACTTTTTCATTCTAACTTACTTCTCAAAACATCATAGACATTTAGTGAGAGTAAATCTGTGAATTAAGACGTGTGGTTTTTAGTGGCAAAAATTGAAACTTTAGTCACATGCTATAATTTAGCACATGCTATTCTTCTGGCACCAAAAGCAGCATGTGCTACAATCACCAAAAATTGTATTAAGATCACTTTCTTTCTCCAACAGAACAATCAAAGATTTGACATGAAAAAAAAAAAAAAAAAAAAGGAAATAATTTTTGGCAATGTCCTCATCCCTACGACTTGCAAAAAATCCAAGGACGTCGTGAAGATAGGAACTTTAGCAAGTTCCTATGAAAACCCATTATTTATCTCTAATTGAAAAATAAACAAATAAATAACATGAAACAGAAAAATTAAGGAAGCCCCCCAATAGACAAATGAATTACGCTTAAAAAATCCGAATAAAAAAGAAAGGTGATAATATGATGACATACCAATGGCAACGAGATCAAGAACAGATAATTTCTTCGCCAACTGACGATGACCAACATCTCGGTTTACGCGGTGAACGGAATCAACTTGCTTCCTCCTAAGCAACCCCATTAATATATATCTGCGTACATATATTACTCTGTTTCTTCCTTCGTACGAAGCCAAAAAAAAGGGGGAAGAAGAAGAAGAAGAAGAAGAAGAAGCTTGTTTGAGTTTGAGATAAAATTTTAGGAGATGGGAATTATTATGGGAAATGTGTCAAGTGAGGGCTGAGGAAAGAAGATAATTGTGGGATTACCATAACGAAACACACTTGTTTTTTTTTTTTTTTTTTAAAGGTTGGTAGTACAAGATGCTGATAAATTTAGAGGTTATTTATTTATTTATTTTATTATTATTGCGTGCGGGATAACTGCTTCTTCATGCCAGCTAAGCTCCAATCTTATAATATATATATATGTGTGTGTGTGTGTGTAGATATTCCTTCGTGCTCTTATCATTTATTTGTTTGTTTACTTATCGCCTTTTTTATTTTTTATTTTTTATTTTTTTGTTTAATAAAAAGCGGTGATGATTTGATGTTATTAGTCTTTTTTTTTTTTTTTTTTTTTCTGGCGAGTAAGCCAAATTAGTCTTCCTGTTTTGTGTTTGAAAAATCTTAATTCACCTTCACAAAAATTAAAATAACATAAAATAAAGTAAATCTCGAGACGTACTATTGGAGTGGTTAATCTCATGCATCTACCATTCCCCTTCATATTCCGTCTTGAAGAAGAACAAAGAAAGGTTGTCCCATGAAAATTTTTGATAGAAATTTTGGATAAGGTTTTGAGTTGTTACAAAAATGCTCAAGTCCATGGTGTCTAGGAATAGGTAAGAAAACTTCATTATATTGAAAGAGAATTGTCACCCTTTGAATTTGGCTTTTAGTTTACTCTTCCTATCTATTAAAATAAAATAGTGGTTTTTTAATAACCAGAAAAAAAAAAAGTAATTTTTCACTTATTTAATTTTTATTTATCAATCTCTTTGCTTATATGTGTTTTTTTTTTTTTTTTCTCCTGAAGCTTTATTTATGCGTCTGCTCATCTGTTTTCCTTTTGCTAGAAATCGTAACTAGTCAAAAGAAAAAAGTTTTTTTCTTTTTTTAAATCAGAGAAGACATGCTGATTTTTTCACTACAAACAAGTAAGTTTGCTGTGATCATGTGCAACTAAAATCCATCAGACATTTGTAGTTTCATCCAAAGATACTTTAATATCTCCAAAAAAAAAAAAAAAAAAACGAGCCAAGACTTTATTGGGTAGGTACATTATTGTAGGGAATTAACATGAGAGGATTTCCTATGCTGTATCACAAAAGATAATATTTACCCAAAAAAAAAATCAATAAAGATAATTCGTAGAAAGAAAGAATTTGCATAAAGCACGTGATCAAAAAAAGAAAAAAAACACCCCATCATTGAGTAGTTCACAAAATCTTATCCACTTGTATGGAATCGTGTACGGGACCTAACACGTGACATTTTACTTGTCTAGCAAAAGGTCTACGTACGCTCTTACCAAGTGGCGAGTCCTTTTGTAACTTTCAGACTTGAAAATCAAAGAGCTTTAAATTAAAAGAGTATAAATGTGATAAAATCCTTTTTATATATCTTATTGATAGAATTCATTTTTAAATCATTCAGATATAATCGAACGACTTAGATATTATTTATGTACGATAATTATTATACAGTATACCTTACAGTAAATTTTGACTAATAAATTAAAAAATAAAAAAATTAATTTTAAAAAAATCTACCAATGAAAGGATGGGGGGAGGAGCAGTTTCTATTGTTGGGATTGGAACGGAGGGAGAGTAGGCTAGTCGGCGTCCAATGGGAGGGGTAGATCTAGTTGGTGGGAAGTGTCACCAGCATTTGGGGGGGGGTCATCGGCGTCAAGGGAATGGGGGCGCCTGGGCTCCAGCAGGTTGGTCGGAAGGGGCGCTTGGGCTGGTCTGGGAAAGGCACCTAGTTTGGTCGAGGGGGGGCGCTGGCTTGGTTGGGGGGGCGATAGGGTTGGTTGGGGGTGAAAGGACTGGGTTGACGCTAACGAGGAAGGGTCGGTAGGGTTCGTCGCCTACATCGACGGGGTCCGTCACTGACATCGATGAGGAAGTCACTGACGTCAGGAAAGGAAGTTGGATTTTTTTTTTATTTTTTAATTTATTAGCTTACATTTGGTATCTAAGTTCAACTCCAATTAAATTTTATTTTTTTATCTTAATTTTTGTCCTTTTTTGAAAAATCAACAAAATTTATAACTAATTTTTAAAAAGTCAACCAATTTAAACTTCAAAATTTCATCTCATCTCAAATTTAATTCAAACACTAAACGAACGCTTAGTCAAATACTACTATAAGTTAAAACATATGACAATTACCGTACACAAATAATATCTCAACCATTTAATTATATATGAATGGTTTAAAAATAAACTTTATCGATAGAATATATTAAAAGAACTTTATCGCAGTTCTACCCAAAAATGATTCGTCTTTGTAATTTTTTTTTTCCCAAGGCAAATTAACATCAAACTACAACTCGATCCTTTTGTCAATTAGTATATTAGGCAAAGAGATCTATATAAATATATATATATATATATATATTTCACTATGCAAAGAAAACAGACTACAAATATAGTTGGGTCAGCTACTAAAGAAATACAACAATTTCATGCCACATTGTCATTCTATCAGCATATCATTGCTGATTCAACAATAACATGAAAATAAAAACAACACCACAACACCACAGACCAAACTCCGTAATTTTTTTACATTTTTTAAATCATTGGTTATTTCTTTTTCCTGCACTTGTACGTCGTCAATGTTACTAGTTAATGTATACCATCATCCGCCCTCTTGCCTAGGACTCCTCCCACTCGCATTGCCACCACCGCCATCAGAGAGTTGGATCCACAAGCTTCGATTTCTCTCCTCGCCATTCTCCCATGTCTGCTGCTGCTGCTGCTGCTGCCGCCTCACGCTCCTATCATTTGTATCATCGACATCCGAAAATTGGGCCCACACGCTCTGACTCTTCGCTCCTCCATCATGTCCCTCTTCATACCCCGCAACTGTCTTCAGTAGCTCCGACTGCAACAACGGGTAGTTTTCCTTGAGATGCTCGAATCCTTCCGTGTCCATCACGGCTGCGTCAAACAAGAAGATAATCAGAAAATCTGAAGGTTTGATGACTCAAATGAAATAGCATTACAGAAGTAATGAAAACCTTAGGCTCCTTTCTCGATTCCTGGGTTTTCAATACCTTCAGGACCTCCTGAAGAGCAAAAAATTATAAATTAACAGAATGTGCTTCAATTGTTTAATCATGCGTAACACATTTTAAAAAGTAAGGTCAGGCTTATGAGTCTTCATTAACACATTCAGCGTGAAGTTGTTTAGGCAATGAGTTATTTATGTGTACTAATAATGGATAAGAAAGACACATGATAGTTTTAGTAAGAAAGAAAAACAGATACCAGATATCTTCAAAGAAAATAAAAGAGAACAAAATAAATAATTAAATAAAAAAGGTTATCAACAATCTTCGGAATAAAACAACAGAAGAAAGAATGTCTTTAAATCGCTTCACAACAAAGACCAAAGAAGAAATCCATAGTTTGTTTTCTTAATTTATTTTTTTACTTTTTGAAAAGACAACTTTATCATGAAATCATTAAGTACAAACAACACCAGTAAGGAGAACTAGGAATCCTTCAACTAGAGCGAAAATAAAAACGTCAGAAGATTCAAATCCCTAAACACATACAAAATGAAGTCATAAAAATCTCTGTCCCCAGACAACTATATAGCAACCCAAAACTTCACTAGCTAACAAAGTCCACTTTCCAAACAATGAAGGTCTTCAAAAATCCTCTTATTTCGTTCTACCCAGTTTGCTCAACATAGACCCAAAGAGTTTCACCACTGCAACAATGTTGTTCAACATCACATACTAATAAAGAGTGGTCTGATAACATGGGGATCAAGTGAGACACATTCTTTATCAGTTGTGGTGTTTAACATCATTGATGCCCCCAAAGCATTTTTCTTTCCTTTGCATTGCATTTCATCTTAAGAAGTGATCTTACACGGCACATCACATCTTTAACCATGAGCTCAGAAGCCAAGGAAAAAAAAGAAAAACTTGGCTTTTTGTAGGAACCTTGGTCCTCCAGATTATCTCAGAGGGAACCAAAAAAAAAAAAGAACAGATGAATTTTCACTTAAAAGGGAGGAAAATTATAGTTAAAATGCTCAAGGATTCCAGTGTCGTATCATGAATGACTAAAATTTAACCCCACCCTCTTGACCTATTTTGAGATTACGCAGGAAATGAAAATTCCAATCAACCAGTTAACATCACCGGAATTATATAACCTGTACATATAAGGTAAAAAAAAAAAAAACCATGAACCAGAGTTTCCACTCCAAAATTCGTCCATGACCAATTTTTCTAGAATCGTCCCCAACTCTAACACAGACACGGCATACACATAGCTTAGATACCCATCTGTCAACTTGAGTACCATTTTTTCTCCTACTGGGCATGCACAAATCTTGTTCTACCAGAAACTCCAGAATCACTTCACAATACCTCATTCCTCATATGATGGTGGCAATACCCAAACCTTGTTTCTTCTTAGTTTTACACACCAGCTCCCACGAGACAAGATGATTCTCGTACTCTATTTCCTCTCCTTTCATAACAAATTCTGCTTCCAAAGTAAGCCTATGGAACCCAGGCAGTCCTCGCCTCAAGAAATTTCTCATAAACCTCTCCAGAAGCTATGGAATGCAGAACTTGAAGAGCGACATATCCTAATAGGAATGCTATCAAGCACAGTGTGAACCAAAACAGGTCTCCCTCCCCTTAAACCATAAGCCATTCCAAGGCTCAAGCAGTTTAGTTACTCCCTCCACTACTGGACCCAAATATCAATCTGAAACCTAAGGGAATTCCAAATGCTTTAAAAGCCAATTCGACACTCAACGACCAAATTTACCTAATTTGCTTTCCTCCATGTTGAATTCATCGGAAAATTCATCAGCATAATCTTCAACTTCTCTTCAAAGGTATGAGTTTAGCTCAAGCATTTAAAGTGTCACAGTCATGCTAAAACTTCAATGCCTTGATAAACTTTCACTGGCGCCCTAAAACATCAAAGTATGAAGTAATATTCCAAGCAAACATTATAATATTTATTTGCTTTAATCAACGAAATGGCCGGAGAATAGCAAAAGTAACACATTATGAGAAGGGTTCTTCAAAACAAGCTTTCAGCAAACATAAATTTAGACGTTTTCTTTGCAAAAAAAAGGATCATGTAACAGATGGGTCTGCACAAATAATAACAATCCTCAGAACAAATTTGTTAAATAAATGTTCAAATTATACAACATGTCTGTTTCATCTGATTACCAAGTCACCTCTCTCTCTCTCTCAAACCAGACACCATCCTAAAATTTTCAATTCCATGATGAAACTCTACTATTGTGCCAAGAAGTCCTTGGGACTTAAGTATTGAAATGAATTCCAAATAACCACCAGAATTAAAAAAACCTACACTCTTGACTTCAACCTCTTTAAAGGTCTCCCTCATCATCTAATCCTTTGAATCCAAGATCTGCCTCTAAAATCTCTTAAAAAAACCAAGTTTTCCTGATATTTTAAATTTCCCTCCTATCTCTGATGTTCCTGTCCTGATACACACAATCTGCTCTTATAGTTGCCAACTTGTCATATGCTTGTGCACCGATATTCTCTTCTACTTACTAGGATTGAGTCATTTGCACCCGAAACAAGCATCTAAACAAACAATCCTTACCTGATCTAAGGCCCTACAAACTAAATTTGATAGACATTCAGGCAAAAATTTTACCTCACAGGAAAAAGAAACCCCATAAACGACAGTTTTATTACTCTACTGCCCTAATGCGAATGACATGAATTCTTACGTATCATTAACAACAGACACAGTAAGTGTCATGTTAGTTACAATTTTTAAATGTTGATATCACTCCCAAATAGCTTTTGATTAAACTATGACATCTGGATTCACTTAGCAATTAGCACATTTTTCTATTAAAAACATATTTACCGCAGTCTTTGAAAATGCTAAAAATTGCCCCAGGCTACAAATTATATTACTTCTAAAATTTTTACCCCTAGCTCCGATTTATTGTTTTTTACTTTTCTTTTATAAAGAATTAGATGTTTTATGAAGTGAAATCAAAATACAGGAAATGACGGACGATAATTTTTCATATATCTAACACCAAATTTTGGTCGAGAACTCCATTTTCTTGTCAGTTTCTCTTTATAACTTAGATTATATAATAAGTGGCACTTGTTTAACCGTCATCAGTATCTTCAACTTCACAAAGCATATAAAACATGCTTGAATTTGAAGTCAGTCATGAACCTTGTACAAGGCCAGCAAGGCTTTCAATGCAAGGCATATATCCACTCAATATAAACCACTACAATATATTCCTACTCTAGAAAACTAGTGCAAAAGTACAACTTCTGGATATTACGTAAGAATCACCAAAGAAATTCTTCGTAAATATATTATGGCTTACCTAGAAGGTTTTCAGCAGCAAATTTCAGGCAAACGGATTTTAGATCTGCGGCATGGTTGCGATCAGCCAAAGCCAGGATATTGGCGACAGAGGTGACGGATATATCCTTGCAGAGAACAGATTCACACATCAATCTCAGCCTGGGCAAACAATACTTGTCTGCCGCTGCTAACAACTTTGCAGCTAACGCGTCAGATGAAGACAGCATGGAAGTTGAACTTGAATCCAAGGATTCCATATCTTCCATAAGCGTATCTCTATAGATGAAGTGCAATAAAGCCTGCTTGCAACATGTGAAAGAAATTATTAAGAATTTCGCCAGTTAAAACAATAATTCAAACTTCTATCTACAGTTTTTCCCTCACATAAATTTGAATTTGAACCAAAGCTTTCCGTTTAAACCTATGATCCAAGCAAGAAATGTGATACATAATAACAGTTATGGAGTTAGACACACCTTGAAAACATTGGGTTCCATATCCGTGATGACTATTTCGGAATTATCTTCTTCCCTTCCGTCGAAAAATTCTTTTTCAAACACGGAAGAACGAGCCGCCATAACCAGCTTGTGGGCATGAAATTTGACCCCGGAGACGTTGAAAGTAACGTCGGAACCTTCCTCATTCTCCAACAACATACCGAAATGAGCTCCGATATCGGATTGCGGGACGTGCACGGACTGTAGCCTCGAACTGTCGATTGCGGAGACCACAACACCAACAGTGCAATTAATTTTCAAGCAATCGTCCTTGAGGAAAGTCGACGATTCGAGCAGAGTCCGCTTGAAAAAGCGTTTGTATCCCCTACAAAACAACAAACATCGAATTTGCAAGGAAAGCCATAAAAAACCAAACTTTGTACAAGATTCCTAAATCCTGAATTTAACGGCAAAATCTGTAGGAAATTAAGAAACGAAGAAGAAAATGGAAAAGGGAAAAAGGGGAAGAGACCACATGCTGCCGCGGTACTTGAGGGTGTAGGGGCCGGTGTCGAGGGATCGGTCGAAGTGGGAGTGGACCTTGTGCTTGGGGCGGTGGTCGGACTGGTCGAGGAGGGTGAGCTCAAAGAGGGCCCGGACGTCGGAGCCATCGCTGGCGAGGGCGATGAAGACGGAGACATAGGCGGCGTTGTCCTCGGGGTTCTTGCCGTCGGGGTAGAAGTAGATGGCCCAGTCGTAGCCGCCGACGGAGAAGGAGTCGCTGGCGATGTGCTTGCCCACGCCCATCCCCTTGGCAAGAGAGTACCCTCTTATCGTCATGCTGTGCGACCCGTTCACCGTCTCCGTCACCCACTGCGACCTAGACCCTGCTCCTCCACCTCCACTACCATTCATCGCCAGATTCATTATTTATTATTCTTCAAACCCTACACCACCACAACTACAACAACCAGAAAGAATCTGAAGAAGAAGAAGACGAAGAATGTGAAGAAAATGAAGACGAAGAAGAATCTGAAAATGTTGGACCCAAAGGCAAAAGCCAACGAGATTTTCCTCTCCTCCCTCCCTCTCTCCTCTCTCAATTTTCGTCAACGGTTTGTTTTATTTTATTTCTTTGGTTTAATTTCTTTTTTGTTTCCCTGCATCTTTTAAACAGTATTAGAAATGGTAGTCGAAATTTTACTTCGTTCCCTGAAAACTTCCTTTCTTTTAATTTTGCTATTCGTATGAACAAAAATCTTCCTGATATTTTCAAAATTTTGGTCGAATTATCTTTCGCTGTCAGAGATTTTTTCTCAGAATTTTGAAGAAATTTTTAGTACACAAAAGAATAAATTGATTTTGATGAGATTGTAGTGTACCTTTTTAAAAAATTATATTGGGAGAATATTGGATTTTTTTCTCAAAACATTATGAATATGACATCCAAAGTCATTTTTATTTAAAAACAAAAAGAAAAGAAAAATCGATAATTGGTTTTCCATTGTTTCAACAGCTTCACTCAAGAATGAAAATATCCACGATATTATCGATATTTTTATGATATTACATATATTTTAAAGTCTTAACATGAATAATACAGTGAAATGATATTCCTTTTAAGAGTATTTGTAAATATATATATATAACATCCGTGAATATTTAAGATATTTTTAAATATTTTCATAAAATATATAAAAACTTAAGAAATTTTGAAGTCACACCACGTCTTTTTTTTTTTGGGTAAAAATTTTAATTTTGTCATACATTTAATTTTTTAACATGAATAAAATATGACAAATGCTACATAAGATAAGACATGGTCATAAGATATCATGTGAGGATATTGGGTGATAGGAAATTAACATATAAGAAGATAATGTATGACTCAAATGAGTCAAACTAACGAGGATTGACCTTGAGTTTTGATGTTGTGAACTTAAGAACCAATCAAAGTTCATACAGTTATAATTATCTTTATGGTTCTGAAATGAGATGTAGTTTAGATTTTAGAAGTACAAAATTGAGTTGGTTTTTTCATATATTGGTACATTCTCCATCACAAATTGATATCAAGATATCATTACATACCCATCAAAACTACTCATCAAATTGGATAAATAAAAAATATCAATTTATGAATTAATAGTTGAAAGAGACCAAAAACATATATGTGAAACATTAACAATTATTTTCAAAATCAATCAAGAGTAATATCTTGACAAATGTATTGTTCATATTATATTAAAATCACCACCTACCTAATGTTTTCTAACCTGTTAAAAACTCTTTTTTGATTAAGTAAACTCAAAACTTACATGTACTCTTTTATGTTTGATATTTAATTTTTATGTACAATATTAAATTATAGTATTTTATTTGTAATGATTAATGAGTACATAATATCATATTGAAATTACAACTAATACTTAATTTTTATAATTTACTATTGCATTATGCAATATAACTCTCATTTTTTATTAAAAAATTCATTATTTTGATCATAAAATTAGTTTATATTATGTAATATTTATTGTTTTCATATTTTATAAAATTTCAGCAAAATTTATAATTTTTTCTTTGAGTATTCATTGTTTTTTGGGATATCCATCGACATCGACATTTTCATTAAGATTATCCTTAAATTAAAATATCAACAAGTCAGTCAACATCAATATTTTTCATCCTTGGTTTCACTCTGCCACTTTATAAGGTTTGGGGAATTTTACAATGGGGTCAAAAAATTTTGGCCATAACATTGAAATCGAACGGTTTAAATTTGCTATGCACACAAAAACTTGTTGTGTATCCAACCACATGAAATTCTTGCAAAACTCTGGAGGGGGAAAAAAGGAAGAAAAAAAGGTCTTTTCTTCTGGTCATCTTCTAATTCACCGACTGGTGAAGGAAGGGGGCCAAGAGGACTCAACATCGGTCAGGGGGGTAGCATCGCCATCTGAGAGGGGGAGTCTGGGAAGTTTGTTGGGGAATTTTTAATTTTTTTTTAAGTATAATCACATGTAAACATTTACACCCTAATTTGATATACCTTATCAATCCACCCGTTCTTATATGTTGGATTTGACCCCATTATGGGGTAAAAAAAAATTGACCCCATTGTAGAATTCCCCAATAAAATTTGCTTTAGAAGTTAGTTTGTTTTGTATTTTTAATAGGGAAATTGGGTTGATCTTTGGTTCAACCAAAAACTTTCCATTCTACCATGAGTAATGGACCAACAGTTACCTATTCTTAATTTAATCTTAATTTTTGAATACTACTAACAAAATTAGCTATTGCAATGCTTAAAAAGAGTCCATAGCATAGCATATCATCGTACAATTATCATGAGCATCCAGAAAAGAAGATAGAAAAAGGTAAAAATAAGAAAGAACTTGTCAATAGTTACACAAATCTAAATATCCAAGTAGCCAGACTATAAAGAGAACAAGGTTCAACTTTTGAGTTTATGGTAAAAGACAACAGAGAAGAAGGCCTCAACAAGTTCACACCAAAGAACATGAAACTCTCCCAACAAACAAGGTAGGCTACAAGCTATCTATTACTCTTTCTTTGCTCGATAGATAATGTCTCCGCAGGAGGTGAAAGCCAAAGCAACGCGTCGCGCAAGACAGATTCTCCTTGAATTTCACCACAATTTCTCGAGTTTTAAATGCTTCACATTAGGCAACTGCCAATGAACAATTCAAATGTGGAAAAAAGAAACAATAATCACTGAAGAAGTTGAGCTTCTCTGAAATGCCTCATCCGAGTGAATCAAAATATGAGAGAAAAGCAACTACATTGATGCACCAGTCCAAACAATAGTTATCCTTCTTGTAGTAAAGATTGATACCGATCTCCGACGACAGATTTGGCGAGTTCATAAATTGACATCTTACCCATGTGCATGGCATTACTCTCTCATATTTAATCCTGGACTTGTATTCCCCATAATATAAGAACGGCAAGACGCTCAAGAAGTCTTTTTTTAAGTCTAGAAATAAGACTTGCAAGATCCATTATCAGGATAGAAAGAGAAGCTTGAAAAATCGCCATCACGAGTGATTTTCAATTTCCTTGCAAGAAGCAAGATTAAAGAATCCAGGTAATTCTTCCTTTTTTTTTTTAATATTTATTTTTGGTCTTTCTTGGTTCACGCTCGATACACTTATCAGTTGTGTTATTATTATGATCTTTTTTAATTCATGTTCAGCTTCATTCATCATTGTCCTGTATGATTAGTTTTTAGAGCTTCCCTCTTCTTTTTGGGTCCAATATAGTCTCTTCTGTCCTTTGATTTTATTATTATTATTATTATTATTATTATTATTATTATTATTATTATTTGGCTGTGTGTGTGTGAAATTTCTAGAGTTTGTTTTATTTCATATCCTTTTGAAAATTAACCAATATATTAGACTAACATTTTATCCCCTCAAGACTCAAGAGGTATTAATCTGTTTTTATTAATGTTATTCTCATACTTATTTTAGCTTGTTCTTTTTTGTTTTCGATTTCCATCTCTAGAGAATATTAGCATTTATATTCTTCTTTTCATTTTTTTTTTTTTTAAGAATGGGATCAACAGTAGCAATGTTGTCTGAAATGTTGCTGAGTTTTATTTTGTTTTGGGTTGTTTTCGTATTCCTAGTTTTAGTTTGATTTTGTGAAAGACGTAGTAATGTACTTGCACTTAAATTTGTTTATTAGATATATGTAATTGTGTTAGTATTTTAATTGTTGTTATTTTGTGAGACAGGATGTCAAAGATGGATCGGAATTGGATGTAGCTAGAAGTTAGATCGTGCAAGGATTATATAGAGGGTGTCAAGGCGTTTAGGAAGATGGCTTTGAATGAAGTGGGGACACGCTGTCACCCACATTTATCACATAGACACCATTGTGAATCACTTTGCATAGACATGGGGGTTTGCCTTCAACTACAAAAGATGGATATTCCACAGTGAAATAATAGAACATGCTAAAGGAAATCCAGGGCACAAAGCTACGTGCTAAGTTTGATGATGATGAAGATGAAGGTATACCAGCTTTGAGTGACTCAGCACGTGCAAGAATCTTTCAACAACATGCTTGAACGTTTAGTTGGTGATGTTTCCAGGTCTAAAATCGACGGAAATGAGATTGAAGCAAGCGACTTTGTCGGCCTTTTAGGTAAAGCTCATTCTCCATTTTATCCTGGCTGTACATAAGTGTTGGCCTTGGAATTCCTGGAAAAGCTGACACAGCTAAAGTTATTGAACAGTTGGAGTCATAAATCATTTGACAGACTTGTGCAATTGTTGAATGATGCTTTTCCAGACGGTGCAAAGCTTCCGGCCTCCTACCATGATGCTAAAAAAAGTTGTTGCATTGGACCGGATATGAGGGCAAATACATACCAGCCTCTCTCATCTTAGCAGTAGCAGTAGCAGTAGCAGTAGTAGTAACAGTCCACCTTGTTTCCTGCCGTGCCACACTAGGAAGTGATCCTGGTTTGTGGAATTTTCTTTCCGTCTTCTTTTATTTTTATTTTATTTTATTTTTTTTCAAAGAATTTGTCACTATCCACATGATTTTGTTTGTTGCTTATGGTAAGTTTGTTTTTACAGGTTCTTGTCAACAAGGAGTTATGAGACAAAAATGGATTTGGAGTAGAGATCACCTCGTAGCGGCTTACAGGGCTGGAAAATCTACTTGCTTGTGTCGATGTGCAACTCTTTTGTAGCAAGTGTCGGTGTTCTTGCTAAGCGTTTTAGTTGCCTGGAAATGCAGAAACATGGATGGTACTAAGTGAGAGGGACTTAGTTCTTTCTTCCTATTCTTTTTTTTTTTTTTTTTTCTTTTCTTTTAATGTAATTGAGTTACTTGGGTTTGTTTGAATGGTTGAGGACTTGTTTATTTGCTGGTAGAGCAATTGACATGATGAACCAACTGTTTCTTTTTAACATTAATGACTGTTTTGCAGCTACTAATTTTGCTAAGATCCCCACTTATATCTGTATTAAATTTCTTAGATGGATAGACTAGACCATTTTTCAAGACAGCGGATCAATCTGATCACAAATTTGGTTCAAAATATGCATAAAAATTTATTTTCTAGAGAAAAACTATGAAATTAATACAATATCGTTAAACATTTTACAAGATAAAGTTTCCATTTCTTTTTGTTATATTGTATGATTGATATTTGTACAAACTTGAATAATTAAGAGCATTATATTGTGGCGATTTAAGATGACATGAGGGATGGTGTCTCGAGAGTCAAAACTCCTTCGCTTCGAATTCGATGTTTGTAAATTATCATTTGTCTTTTGGTGGGTTTCAAGTGTTCATGCACAAGATGACAGATACTTTGTGCATTTTTTGAGACAAGTTTCGTTGCTGGCTGTCTGTCTGTCATCTTTTCTTTAAGATTGAAAAACCGCGACAACTTTCACTCCAGACACAGTTTGTTCCATTCTCTGTAAACAGACAGGTGCTCTCTGATTGTTGGAGCTGTGTCTTCTCTTTTGATATATATATATATGTATATATTTCCATGTTTTTCTACATTTTGTTAGTAAGGGTCCAACTTGAGCCATCAAGTTTATATTGGTGTGAATTAATAAAGGCAAATAATTTTTGGTTCCGATCTGAAATTTCAGCTTTGCCCGACCATAACAGTGTGCATCCATTTTTGTTGGAAAAAGGAAAAGAAGATGGAATAATATGTGATCAGGATTTGAACTCATTTTCATTTCAACAAAACAAATATGTTTATATATGTGTTTTCTAAATCAACCAATTTATAAATAGCCTAAATGATAGGATTATAAAAGTTTGTTTGTGCGCTTGTGCGAGTCCCAATTATCTCGCGAAACTGCTCCTTTTTTTCTTATTATGAGATACGTTTTCTTCTTTCCATGTTTTCATAGCAATTATTTAGAGTCAGGCCGTATATTTTCTAATTTCATTTTAGGTTGAACAAATTGCTTTTAACTGTCTAAAATACTTCATTTTGATTGATGATACATGTAAATAAAATTCCCTTTGCAATACTTATTACCTTTTTCTTTCCTCTTTTTAAATGACAATTCGCAAATTTTTCCTATCTTAGTGTTTTTTTTTTTTTTTTTTTGGTAGCTCTTAAAGAAGAAGAAGAAGAAGAAGAAGAAGACCAAGTGAAGAATCTTGCTCTTTATCGTTCCTAGCTCAAATAACCTAGTACAATGACTTCTATTATACAAACATCTAAAACATATGTAGAGATGTAAAGGATTCTGTCCACTGGAGAAATCTCTAGTTTTTAATTATTAATTGGTGAAATTGAGCTGTCTATCATTTATCAAAATAAAAAAATTGAACCGTCACCATTATCATCAGCGCCTGTGTAGTGTGATGGAAAATGGAACTTTCAGACCAGGGCCTAAATGGCACTTCCTTTGCCTTTTAGTGGAGCTGGAAAAACTGGCCCAAGTTGAAGGCTTGCTTTGCAAAACCACGCCCAATAACCAATGGGCCTAAGTAAAACAGCCCAACATGTCAAAAATTTTAAAGGGCAAAAAAGTTGAAAAAAAAAAAAAAAAAAAAAAACCATTCAAGCAATAACTTTTTTGATTTCCGGTGATATACTTTTTGAGAGAGAGAGGGAGATAGAGAGAAAACTAGAGCAAATTACCTAAGTAATAACTTCTTTTATTTTTTTTTTCATTCATTAACTAACATAACACAAATTATCCCTTCTTAATCAGTATCAAACAAATTTTAATTTTATTAGTATCCGATATTGTATCATATTAGTTTAGTATTGAATTTTTATATCATGTAAATATAATAGTAGTCTTTAAATTTGTGTCAAGCAGTTGCTTTACCCTTTGAACTAATGTTTTTTCATCACTCATCAAATGTGCTTGCTACAAACAAATTACTAGAGATGTAATTGGAATTAACAATCGGTAATCTGGCTATATATATATATATATATATATATTTTTAATTTTTTAGAGCCATAAAACATGAGGGGCTAAGACGCAGACAAGTATGGACAAAAGCCCACCTGTTTATAGAGAATAGAGAAAACTCAGCATTTTGATTTTGAAGCAAAATTCATTCCGTCACAAAGATGACACCAGAGCAACTTAGTCACACAAACATGCAAAAACACTCTTAAGGTCTGGGTAGACTTTTCAGCATTATGGCCGTGCACTCCTTGCATTATACTTTCATTGTTCTCAAAGTAATATTACGGAAACCAATTTTAATCCTAACTTTGGGTACTAACGCCTAAAATTGCCATATGACTCGATTAAATGTAACTAAGAGAATGGAAGTCAAAAC
>CM046387.1:34064491-34153642 GCA_025413485.1 Ficus microcarpa
CTAACAAAACAACACAAACAATACAAGTCCTTCCCAGTGACTACTGTCTATTGTCCGCATGTAAAGGACCTCACAAAATTTCTTAGCAAAAATGTCCCAGTTGCTAAAAAAAGAGTGATGCAATACCACTAGGCGCTAGCCAACTAAATTCGATTAGCTGGCCTGGCCTGGCCCGGACCGGATCTTCTTCAAGTCCTTTCCCAATGAAGAACCTGCCAAATGATATAATAAACCTTTAACAGAAAGGTATACTAAGAAACCGAACAGCAATCGTATACTAACTAATAAGCGATTTGTTTGTTAAGAAATGCAGCAACTGGAATCACTAGGACGTCCTGGAAACTGTTACAAAAAGTAGTGACCTCAAAGCTTATACAATGGAGAACAGCGCACTACTTTGAAAAAATAAAGATTACAATTACAATAATAAGCTACATTACATGCACGGTTGGTCGGAAATCGGAATCACTTAGCGAGCATTCCAAATCATTGTCAAGAACATCTCACTGTCTGGTCATCTTCACCATAATCCCTAAAAATATTACCATTAATCAGCTCTGTCTTGCAATGTTTCCAAACAAGGCTCCCCTCTTCAATATCACCAGCAGGTTCAGTCTGTTTGAAATTACAAGATTTGTTGCTGTTTTCAGCAGGGGCAGATTCTGCAGCCTAGTCGGCACTGATATCGAAGAGCATCCCAATACACTTGGTGTTGCACTCTTTGCATTTGTTTATAGTCTTAACACTCCCCTCATATAAGTAGGTTCAGTTTGACACAAAAGCTTTTCTGTATCTCAGCCATTGAGCCTTTTAGAAACAAAACATACCAAGTTACCTTTGAACCTTACCTAAAAATGTCATTCTCAAAATTACTGCTAAAAATTAAGAAAGGAATTTTTTATTTCTTTTATATTTTTTCTTTTTTCTTTTTCAATGAACACGCCTTATAAAAAAGAAAGTGAATTAATTAGTCAAAGAAAACAAAATACTTAAAAATTTCGTAAAATGGTAAAGCCCAAGTAATCTCTTTGAACACAATAAGGGGACAGAATCATTCCAACCACCTCCTATTTCTACTACTTAAAAAAAAAACAAAAACAAAAACAAAAACAAAAAACAAAAAACAAAAAGAAAAAACAAAACCATTCTATTTGCACAATCTATGGAATTTTTTTTCTCGGGTTAAACGAAATAAGCCATCTTAAGATGATATTAACAAGCTCAAAAGCAAATGAAGACGTTGCTGGCTTTTTCAAATAAGTGTGATCCTGGCCTTGGCATTTTCCATAAAATAAGTCTTCAGACTTGTCCGAACACAATCTTCAAAGTTCTCTATTGCGACTTCAATCAAATCATGTCGCCAACATTTCACCGGAGACAGTGGGCAGCAACTAATTATGTCATCTTCTACTTCTTTGTCATCAGAACCAACAGGTACACCATAATATAACTGCAAAATTTAAGAACAAGAAACTCAAGCTAATTAGTTTGATAAAAGGAACAAAGAATAAAATTGTTTTCTGAAATTCATTAGCATTACTAATTCAAGTTAAACTACGTGCATATACTAAGTCAGTCTACCAACGTTGAATTAGAACAAATACCATCAAAATTTCATCTAAGCCATGGATTTATCTAACTAACAACAGCAAATCACGAACTGGGATGTTAGACACGGAACGAACCTTTATTGAGGACTTTGTTTCTGGAATAATGTATCCGACAAGGAATGAGATAGACTCCAGGTGAGGGGCAAGCCAAAGCAAGCTATCAACCAGTTCCAGAAATCTCTCAGATCCGACTACCGGAACTTGTATCTCTAAATGATTGACGTCATAAATTGGAGGAATCAAGGTGTTTCTCACTTGTTCGGGATAGATGAAGAACTCCTTTACAAAGAGACCAGAAATATGATTGCTAAGTATAAAATCATGACCTTTTATTTCTTATGTAGAAACTTATACATGTAATAGTTAAGGAAAAAGTAACTAACTAAAACCAAATTTAACAAAAAAAAATTTTTCGAGTGATAATTCAAGAAATAGAACTTTGAAAGGGGTGGAGGGCAGGGGAGGAACAGAGAGCAGTATTTTGTACTACATAAACATATATATATATATATATATATATATATATAAAGGATACGCATCATGAGAATACAGTGCAACAACATTCATCATAAAACTAAATAACTTGTTAGAGACAAAAACGTAAAAACAAGGGCCGATTATAAAAAAAACTTTGACACATACATTCACGATGTTCATGATAGAATTTTTAGAACGCCTATATAGTTTTATAATTTAGTATTCCAAGATCTCAAAATCATCAAGATAAATAGAACAAGCATAAGATAGAACACTGCTTACATCAGTAAAGTGGCCTAATGTGTGAAGAATAACTCTTTTGCAATGCGCAAAGCAGCTGAGAAAATCCCTCAAGGTTTTATAAAACCCTTCAGCCCCGTTGTCCAAGTTCTCAAAGTAGATCTCCACAACTTTCACATTTTGAGAAGATACGAGTAGAACCGGAGGCGGGGACAACAATTTCCCACTATACCGGAACGAAATTAGATTTGGACTTTGGATCTCCAAGGAGGGCAATCTTGGGCAACCACTAAACTCCATACTCTTCAAATTTTCAAGGTAAACCTTAATTGGATTATTCAATTCCAAGGCACAGCTTTTGAATTCCAAATTCTCTAAAAATGCCAGCCCTGAAAGGTTTTCGACAATCCACTTTTCTGTTACAACGACGCCGCTTATGACAAGATTCTTAAGCCGCTTACAGCAGTTAATGTTGATCCTACAATGCGGTGGCTGATCATAATCTTGTCGCTTTCCGAATTGAAAAGATTCGAGTCCTGCCACAACAACGTCGACACACTCAACTGCATTGCAATTTTTCAACTCCAAATCCTTGAGATGCTCGTTGTCGTGTAAACGAATATTCTTAATCATTCGGCAATCCTCCAGCACCAGAATCTCGAGCAATTTGCATTCGAAAACATTGTTTCGAACCCACTGGTCGGTAATCTCCGCTCGGCGTAATTCCAAGAATTTGAGAGACTTGGGAGAAGCGAGATTGATATCGATGATCTGAGACTGCTTGAATAACGGCCCAGTATACGAAAACGATTCAAGCCTCGCGTCAGAGTCGACGTCAATCCTCTGGAGTCCAGAGCAACCTTGAATGAATATTTGTTTGATGAGTTTAGCAGAACTAGAGACTCTCATGGTTTCTAAACCCAAGCAATCAACCAGGCGGAAATCCTCGATCAAAGGACAGGCCAAGATCAAATCTTGAAAACCGAAAAAGACGCCAGACAAGTTCAAGGTTTTGATGGTACTACTTTTCGCCGAAAATAGGGCGGTCGGAAAGCTTTCGATTTGTCCGACGTCCAATATATTGTGCAACCGATGATGTTCGTGATAATGTCGGTAATCGCCGTCGCAGTTGATGAGGAGATGAGGGATTTCGTGTAACAGAGCAAAGTTGACCAAATACTGAAGTAGCTTGGTGACAGTGCTCAACGCAGAAAGAAAATCACCCACCTTATTCGAAACGAAGACGTCGAAACTCAGGCTCTTGATGTTGTTGATGAGATCGGAACTGGAATTGTTGAAACTCAAGCGACGTCGTTCGAGTGAATTGCGCACGGAATCCAAGACGGAGTGTTGATCGAAGGGAGAAGCGTGGTGGCAGTAACGACATTCGAAGTCGAGTAAGGGGAAAGAGAGGTGTGCAGACGACAGTCGTTTTGACAAGATCGACATCCGGGCGGCTTCGGCGGGTGAAAGAAACGACATGATTTCGTGGATCAGGTTTTCCGGTAAATCGGACAGCCGATTCACCGCCGTGCTACTCGTTTTCTGCGCCGCTTTTGTTTCCTCCATCGCCATGGCTCCCTCCTCCACGCTTTCCTCCTCTACCTTTGACTTTCCTCGCTTTCTTTTGTGTGTGTGTGTGAGCGCGCGCGTGTGAGTGAGATCTTATGTAGCAAATATTTTTGTTTTTGTTTTTGTTTTTGTTTTTTAAGTTTTACTGTCAAAGACTTAACAGGTTGCGTTCATCCAATCGTTGTCGTTTTTCAAATAGATATCGTGTGTTGAGGTTAATGCCGTTTGTTCTTAGTGTCGTTTATATATTTTAATGTCGTTTTAATATTTTGATGTCGTTTTGCAGAAGGCAGGGCCTCGTTTACTTTTTTTTTTTTTTTTCCTCTCGCTCTCATGAAGTTGCATATTGTTCTTCGAAAAACGATCAGATGAGAACAAGCATAGGACAGAAAAGTACAAACTACTCTAATCATCAGTATAATCATTCAAGTTCTGGGAAATGGAGTTTCATGGTAAGGAATCTAATCTCACAAGGCTCCCCAAAAGAAGCTCTTCGCGTCTTCACGCAAGTTAGACGTGAAGGAATCCACTGCACCGTGGGAGTTTACCCTCTCATTCTCAAGGCTTGTGCTTCTCTTCGCTTCCTACGATGTGGCAAGTCTTTTCATTCCGAGGCCATAAAGCGTGGGACCCATTATGACCTCCTCGTCGGAACCTCGTTGGTTGACTTGTACGCTAAATGTGGAGAGATTTTTGATGCCCGGAAACTGTTTGATTTAATGCCTCAGAGGAATGTGGTCACTTGGAATGCTATGATTGGTGGGTATTTGAAGAATGGTGATGTGGAGCCTGCTTTCGTGTTGTTTGAGAGGATGTCATTGCGAAATTCCGTGACTTGGATTCAGATGATTGATGGGTTTGCAAGGAATGGTGACACCGTCAGTGCTAGGGAGTTGTTTGATTCTGCGCCGTTGGAGATGAAGAATTTGGTCACGTGGACTGTGATGGTTGATGGGTATAGTACCAATGGAGAGATGGAGAAGGCGAGGGAGGTTTTTGAGAAGATGCCAGAACGGAACTGCTTTGCGTGGTCTTCGATGGTTTCAGGGTATTGCAAGAAAGGTGATGTCAAGGAGGCGAAATTCATTTTTGACAGGATCCCGGTCAGGAATTTGGTGAACTGGAATTCCCTGATTTCTGGGTATGTGCAAAATGGGTTTTGTGAGGAAGCTATGAAAGCGTTTGACGAAATGAAGATGCAAGGTTACGAGCCGGATGAAGTTACTGCCGTGAGTGTCTTATCTGCCTGTGCTCAGTCAGGGCTGTTGGATGTTGGCAGGGAAATACACGACATGATAATTGAGAAAGGGTTGGAGTGCAATCAGATTGTGCTAAATGCACTAGTTGACATGTATGCAAAATGTGGGGATTTGGCCTGTGCAAGATCTGTCTTTGAAGGAATGACTGAGAGAAACACTGCCTGTTGGAATGCGATGATCTCGGGATTTGCTGTTCACGGGCAGTGCGAGGAAGCTCTTGAGTTATTCAGTAGGATGGAACGTTCAGAAGAAAGGCTTGATGACATTACCTTTCTTTCTGTTCTCTCAGCTTGTGCACATGGAGGTTTTGTGGATGAAGGTATGCAGATTTTCTCCAAGATAAAGAAATATGGTTTGGTGGCGAACTTAAAGCATTATGGATGCTTGGTTGATCTTTTTGGACGTGCAGGGAGATTGAATGAGGCTTATGGTTTGATCAAGCAAATGCCAATGAAGCCCAATGACACGGTCTGGGGGGCCATGCTTGGCGCTTGCTGGATTCATTTGGATATGGAGATGACCGAACGAGTAGCCATAGAGATCAACAACCTAAATTCAAAAACGGGTTCAGATCAAAATGCACATTGTGTTCTGCTGTCAAATATTTATGCTTCTTCTGAGAGGTGGGAGAAGGCTGAAAGGTTGAGGCTGGTGAGGACAAGCGAAGGGTTTCAAAAAACACCTGGTTGCAGTTCGTTTATGCCCCTTGTCTCATAGAATCTGTAGCACACCTGTTCTATAACAAGTCATTGGTCTCTATGGTTACAAGTTACAACCTTGGAAGCCAAAAACCGAGCTGGAAGCATTACACAGGAAAAGAAATGCAATACCCGTATGTCATTGTGGGATGACAAAACATTTGTCGGCTGTGTAATTAACTTGTCAATTTCTCATCTCATTACAAGTACCCTCATGATTCTTCTTTTTTTGTTTTTTGGGAACAAAGAAAAAAAGGTTCCACTTTGTTTTTTCTTTGATAAAATATTTATGTTCATGACCTTTTTAGTAATATTATTGTAATAATTCTGAGCCTTTTTGTATCTTATAATGCTCTTTTGTTTTCATTTTCTTTGTAGGTTTGGTATTATTCATGGTTCCCTATCCTCCAATGAAGGAAGCCGATCGGCACTTGTTACATATTTGAGAGTCTTATTCAATTCTTAATGAAACCACATATCCCAGAAACTCCCATGGTAAAGGGTAAACCTCTAATTGTCAACCATGGATGGCTAAACATGTCTGTAAAATTGGTTGTTAGGTCCTTGTGCCAAATCAAAGCCTTTCTAGTCCAATTAATTAGTTCCAATCATCTCTAATGCAGGCAGGTCTTCTACAAACGTCACCGAGGAGACCAGCTGGTTTTAACAGCATGGAATGCCAGGCTTTGCTTTTGTGGTTGTACTTGTACCTATATATCACTTGGCCAGTCTTCAAGTTGCAGATTGCCTGTGAACCAGCAGGGACTGCCTTTCTTGCTGCCAGTCCATGTTTAATCTGTTTGAGGCTTTGGCAGTGGTTACCATCTCCAAATGCTCCCATTTTATATAGCTCATGGTTTAGCCAAATGGGGCTGCTTCTACCTTTTCTTTTGGTTCGTTTAATGAGTTTTTCCCTGCTTCTGCTTGCAGATTCCCTGTTTGTTCTTTTGGTTGTGTTATTTAAAGAAGATTTTTCCACCACCAAAAAAAATATATATATATATATATATATATGTTCACATCCGCAATGTCTCAAGAAGATTGTTTGTTCGTTTGTGAAAGGCATTTAACTCGAATTGTGATCAGAAATCTCAAAACAAACAAGTGGTTGTAATAAAAAGTCCTAAGATGAGAAAAGCATCTCGAAATGACTATCAAACTTGGAATCTCATTGTGAATAGTCCGATAACTCTCTCTAAAGACCACAATCATGACCATTAACTCGACACCAAAAGTTGCATTCAAAAAGACGGAGGCTTGGAGTTTTAGTGTATCTCAAAATAAGCTTTACTTTTTTATCTCATTTTTTGTCTCTTTTTTTTTTAAGTCAACAAAATTTATAATTAATTTTTAAAAAGTCAACCAACTACAATTTAAAAATTCATGTGTAACTTACAAACCAAACACAAGTTAAATGTCCCCCTTTTTTTTTGGGTGCTCATAAATACGTGTGATGAAATGGTCGATATTTGCTACTAATAGCCAACTCATGCAGTAGCTACAGCAGTAAAATCATTGCCACATGATAGGGGAGGGGATGGGCAATTTATCTACACATCCTATAATAAAAAAGAGTAATTGACCTTTATAGTCTCTGAATTTTTAATAAGATGAAAGTTTGGTTCATTTTTTTGTCGAGACGATCTTAAACTCTCTAAATGTTGGCCATTATAGTTCATTCCGTCTAAATCTGTTAAATTTCTAACAAAATGAGTTATGTGCAATGCTTGTAATCTAATTTGTAAAGATATTTTAGTAACCTAACAATAATTAATTTTACAAAAATTTAAAAAAATAATAAAAAAACTAAAATTCTTCATTCTCTCCTCTCTCTCTCTCTCTCTCTCTCTCTCTCTCTTCATTTCTCAAAACCCAAACAGATGACTAGGGGTGGGGGGGGGGGGGGAATCGGTGACGGAGAAGAAGGGGGCATGAGTTCGGTGGCAGGGGGTTGGGTGGGTTGGGTTTCAAGGTTGCGTTCAGTGAACAGCGAGCTAGGGGGTTGGGTCTTGAGTTCGTTTGGGGCAAAGGGGGCGATCGACAACGGAGAAGAAGGTAGCGTTGGGTTTTGACGGCGATTGATAATGAAAAAGAAAGGGGCCTGAAACTAGGGGGTTGGGGTGTCAAAACCCATATTTTGGGGGGGGGGGGGAAGAGGGGGGCGACGGCCGGATCTCAAACCAAATTTAATTTACGGAGGGGGAAGAGAGAGAGTTTTGGGAGATTTTAGGGCATTTTGGTCTATTTACTACAAAAATTATCATTTGAGTAAGATTCCGTTTGAAATTTAACGGTTTTGGACGAAAATGATTATATAATAACCATCATTTAAAGAATTTAGGGTTGTCTCGATTAAAAAACAAAAATAGGGACCAAACCGTCATTTTATAAAAAATTTGGGAATTATTTAAGCCAATTATCCAATAAAAAAAACCCTTAAAGATTTTCACTTTCCGTTTTAGTTGGTCTTACATAGCATTCACTTTCTTTGAGTCAATGGTATCATAGTTGACTGTTGAATGCAATCCAAAATTTGCTGGAAGTATCCCGTATGTACGTGTGTGCGTGTTTTTGTTTTTTTTTGTTTTTTTTTCTACGTATAATGAATTAGTAGAGATTGGAAGTGGTAGGTCCTTCGTTATGTATCACATACAACATTGGTAAAGAAATCCTTGCCTTGGACTTTGGCCTATGGTAATATGCCCCGCCATAAAGGGAAAAGTGATGCTAGTCTCCACAATATGTATGTATGTAGCTGTCAATTTCTCTACGTAAAACCTTAAAATTTTCCTTAATTTAAACACCATAACTTGTAAGCTCAACTATTCTGCATGTATGTTAGTGAAATTAAATTTGGAACAACACATAATTTAAAAAGTTCAAAAAATTAAATAATAATAAAACTAATACTAATACTAATACTAATACTAATAACAAACGAAAAGAAAAAGGCTGGAAAATATACAAGAATTCTAAACCCGCAAGAAGAACAAATTAAAATTTGCACCAATCATTTCTCCCAGAAGTAGTGTCACTTTTGAACATATAACGCAGCCACTCGAAAGCAAAAGTTCCTTCTAGAGCTATTCGTTATCGATCTTTTTCACGGGGACCTGATTGGTCAAAATACAAAACAAAACAAAACCAAAATGAGATCATGGTTTCAGAATATCACAAACAAATGGAAAAAGAATAAAAAATTAAAATTTAATATTAAAAAAAAAAAAAAAAAAAGTTTTCACCTGCAGATAGTTGAGGGACTCAAGAAGATGGCAGCTGGATTTCCAGGAGATGGAGGGAGTTTAACAAGAGGACCAGCGTTAGCAACGGCATCAGGATCACTTATTGACAAAAACTTGAACCTCTTCAACTCCTATTTGCCTCTTTATCACTTCCAAGTTCTCCTCAAGAACCTCTTCTCCCCAAAGGATAGCCTCAACTCCAATGCCCCTAAATCGTTTCTTCCTTCTTGAACCTCATGAAAGGCATACAGAGCTTTCATACCGTTTTCAAATCGTCACCTCGCTCAATATAACTATTCTTCTGTATGCCCTCCAATGTCTTCCCGGCCGTCATCACTCGATGTAAAATTAATATCCCATTGCTATTGTCGAATCTCATTCGAAGCATTTTCAAACACTCCGCTTTCCACCCGTCGAATTGCTCATTGACGTATAGCAGCCCTACTAGCTTGCTGTCCTCGTTTGAACAGGTAACTGGTGCAGCCTTCTTCTTGTTACCTTTCTTCGAACCTTAAATTTGCTTGTGGAGCAGCTTCCTCATCCCAACTGTCGAGTCCTGTAAGTACTTGTTCGCTTTCTTCAGGCTTAGATCTGGAACATCTGCCACTGTGCCACATGAAAGCCTGTACTCGTCCCTGGCAGCTTGAAGGCCGCAAAAGCCAGTCCTGAGCGCTTCCCGAAACATGAAATTGTGGTAATTCTGCTCGGATGTCATCTCATTGGCAAAGACACGGTCAGCATCAGTGGAAGGAGGGCCCGACCTCAAAGAAGAGTCCTGAGCGGCGAGAACTTCTTCCATCCACGTGATTTCTTTTTGTGAGTCGCAGGAGGGCAGCCTTTGCAGGTCTCGAAAACGAAATTGGCATCATCAACACCATGACCGGCATCAGCCAAAGAGAATCGGCGTAGCATCGGCAGAGAACTCCTCGATTGCCTGGCGGAGTGTTCTGAAGTTTCCCGTGGACTTGGACGATCTTTTCGGAATGGAGCATGATGTGGCCGTTGGCTCTGAAGCCACGAGGCCAGTGACGCTTGGCCATGATTGCCGTGTGGGTATAAATAGAGAAAGTTAAAATGGTTCTGGATTAGATCCTTACCAGAAACTCGGATATCAAAGGGGTACCAACACTCAAACTCCTGCTTCATCTTATGAAGAATCGACGAACCGCATAAAATAAAATCCCGAACCCCATCAGTCAATTGGTCAGGTGCAACTGGAGATCTGCTGGTTCCATACATGTCTGCATTGTGAAACAGATGAGCAATTGTATATGGTAAGCCATGTAAAGAGTTGAATCCGATAACGACTCAGACCAACAACTGCTCGTCCCAGGGAATAGAGAGTTCCAAGCCCAAACGACCGAGAGCAAGAACAAGAAGAAAATCCTCTGGTAAATTATCTTTGATTAAATTCATGGGAATATGAGATTACAGCACAATATAAATAGCAAATTATAGAATCGTTTGGGTGTCATTCAACATTTGCACGTCTCAAAGTCTCTTTTAACTCACCAACATTACATTCATTCGTTGCCAGAAATTGGAATTTCCTCTACTCCACTCCACTCAATCTGTCCGGCCTTTCTATTGGTAGCTTCAACCACGACATCACCTCTGGAATGACCAGCTGGGATTCCCGAGGACATCCCAATATTTGCAAGATTTAGAATTTCAACATAATTTGGAGTCATTTTGGAGACTAGTACTTGAAATTAGTAGTCTCGAATCCCCGGACAGCAGTGGACTTCACCAACTCATCTCTTTAATTTAACGTGGCTTTCCATCTTTGAAGGTCGCAACTTGCAGACGATTACAGAAGAAAGGCTACAGTAAGTACTCTTCACTCGAATATTTAAGAATAACCGACTGCCCTTTGTGAAAGAGGGTACGTCAGTTCGATCCATGAACAAAGGGCCATTCTTTCACAAATCACAACCAATTAATTCGGGCCATTCTTTCACAAATCACAACCAATTAATTCTCAGTAGTCGATCGAAGCATGCTTTTTTAATCTATTGGTTGGCTCTGGCTCAACAGAGTTTGATCATGCAACGGTTTTGCAGCTTTGTTTTTAGCAGTTCCTTCGTCCGATCCAGTTTTTCCTTCCATTTTCTTTATCTTACCACATTTCTTAGGAATCCCTGTACTTTTAATACAACTCTAAATTTGTTCTGGTGGCGATTTTTACTTTGCTTAGCTATTCATGAAGGCCACCTATTATATTTTGTAGTGAAAAACTCATTATCCTTTTTTTTTTTTTTTTTTTTGTTCCAGTTCCCTTCTGTTTGGGAATTTGGAAGCTCGGGCTTTTAAACTGGTAATAGATCCTGAGCAAATGCTCTCCACTCGTGCGCGCATCGGGGACACTGGACAGGAAGTTCAATTCGACGGAAAAAAGCAAATCGATCGGACAGACCTCGATTGTATACTAAATTTTTCTTTTTCAAGATAAAACAAATTTTAATGGAAATTATTTGAAAATTTTTTATTTTAGCAACAAAAACTTTAGTGGGGACTGCATACATGCATCATATATTACTCCCATAATGATAATAATTTTGCTATTTTAATTTATACAAAAAGTTCCGCATGCGTATTTATAACATCTTCAATGCAATACTAAAAGTTTATGCTAATGATAAAATTTGGCATTTGAATGAAAAAGTGATCTCCAATTAAGTGCTATATTTGATGGTAAATTTGTCAAATGCTAAATTTTATGACAACTTACTCCACAAGGTATAGTCAATGTTAAATTTAACATTTGAAAATTGTGATATTAAAGATTTTTTTTAGCTAGAAAAAGATTCATATATATTTTATATCTATATACATATCTCGCCTGTTTCATTGTAATAGTGATTACTGTATTATAATATAATAATATGTGTTTGGTTGAGTAATTATGATATTGAAATTTATTTGCATCAAAACAATTCAATTCACTTCAAATCTAAATCCAAATTTTTACGTTTTAGGAATACATATCACACTATTTTTTTTTTTAAATCTTTATACAATTCAAATGTTTTCTTTAACAAAAATTATCTAGACATACATTTAGCATGTGTTTGGTTGATTTACTCCAATCAAATATTTCCAATTTATTTTTTGTCTTCTTCTTTAGAAGTAAACTTAATTTTACTATTCACATATCAAACCTTAACTTGAAAATTCAAACAATAAAAGTTTATAATTTAATTATTTCAAATTGGAATGAGATGATTTTTTTTTAATTCTATAAAAAACTTAACTAACGGAATACACAAAACTCACGTGGTGAAACGTGCCTTCAACTAGTTAAAAAAAAAAAAAAACGGAGTGGTAAGTTGCAGGAATTCGGGGGTTGTTCAAACAATCAACTCCAATCTTAGATTTTACTCCTGGTTTCCAACACATGTTTGGAAAGACAACTTAATTAAGGGGGTGTTTGGTATGTTAGTTTGAATTGAAATATTTTAGTTGTAATAGTAAATTTTTTTAAATTTTCAGAAAAGACAAAAAACTTTTTAAGAAAAAGACAAAAACTTTTTAGAAAAAAGACAAAAAAAAGTTTGGAATGAGTTTGAGTTGGAATGGGAGCCAAACACCCCCTGAAAAGCACAACTCTCTCTCTCTCTCTTTGTTAAGTACTCACAACGATAAAAAAAAACAAAAAAAATTGTATATTATCGTCGAAATCCGAACACATTTCAAATTTTTATACTAATCAAATATATATAATAAATCATTTTCAAATCAAATTTTAACTTAATACATATTTTCAAACATTCATTTATTTAGAATTAAGACAATTTTGAAAGTCCAACTCGAATCTATCTTGCAAATAAGCCTTTCAAAGTGAGAAAACTTGGATCACTATAAGAAGTAATAAAAGTGGCAACAACTACATTAGATAGAATATTAACATGTAACGAACCAAAATGAAGGGAAAAAAAATTATTTTAGAACAAGAAAAGAGAGCATGATAAAAACTGGGTAACAATAACGAATATTTTAGCCATCGACATATTCAGAGAAGATTGGAACTATATGTCCATCCTTTTCATTACAACATAAATGATGTTAACCTCCCATTTGCACATATAGCCGATACTTAATAGGCAAGTTAATATTATTCCCTTTTTTTTTTTTTTTTTCAATTAATAAGCTAGTTATTTTAGTATCTGACTATACCTTCAAAATTACCAAAAAAAAAAAAAAAAAAATGAAGCTTTTCTACGGGTTGACATCTGACACAGATCATAAAATTTTTACCTATCCCTCAGCCTCTCTCAACCATACAGATGAAGCTCATGGTTAAAAAGTTTTTGGAGTTTCAAAACTCCAAAAAGCATTTGTCGAAGAAGCTCCCTGCATATATATATATATATATATATATTAGTTGAAATCGCGTGTTTTTATAAAATACACACGTATTAAAATTGTTGAATATTTATTTTATAAATATAAATGTGAAAATTTTCAATAATATAATATTTATTGACATTGTTTAACAAAAATATTTTTTAACACTTATATTGGACTATCACAAAAAACTTGAAAGTAAATACATATTTAGAAATATATTTTTACATGAACAAATTCGATTAACAAAGTAAATTAATAAAAAAAGATTTTTCTAAAAATAAAAAAAAAGAGAATAAAAAAAAGAGAAAAAGTTAAAGGAAAAAAAAAAGTAAAATCGAGAAAAAGTAAAAAGTGAAAAATAAAAAAATAAAAAAGACATCATCATAAAAAAACAAAATAACTTGACCAAATTTTTTAATAATATTTTTAAGCAACTCACTCTTTTAATATAATTATAGATTATATATATAAATAAGTATTTAGCATTGATGCTCATAAATTTGTTACCTTTTGACAATTTATTTCTTACATTTCTAATTTTAGTAACTTTTTGAATTTACTAAATTGTTGTAATGTACTTGCTTTGGCTTAACTTTTCTTTAAGGGTTTATTTGGTATTTGGGTTGAGTTTGAGATGAAATGAAATTTTTAATTTTGAGTTAGTTGACTTTTTAAAAATTAATTATAAATTTTGTTGAATTTTCAGAAAAATACAAAAATTAAGATAAAAAAGTACAATTTAATTGGAGTTAAACCTGGATGCCAAATATATGTTAAGTTAGTTATGAAAAACCTGATAACGCATCATGTGAAAAACCTCATTTCTGATAAAAGAATTTTTAAATTTAATACAAACTCTAATATAAATCTCTAAATTTTTTGTAAAATTAAATAAATGGGGTATATTATAATAATTTAGAAAAGTTCACGAGTTAATTGCTAAAATCAAAAACTTGAGAAGCAAATTATCTAAAAATAAAAGTGTGATAAGTTTGAGGGGCATTAGTGGAAATACAAAAAGATAAAAATAAAAGTTGGAACAACATGAGAAAAAGAAAAGAAAAGAAAGTTTGGCGGGAATATCTCAAAAAAAGTTTTGGCTCCAAAATCTTAAAAAAAAAAAAAAAAAAAAAAAAAAACCATAGAAGTAAGAAAACGAAAGACAACGATTAGGAAAAATCAAAGATGAAAATGAAAATCTATAAGTGTGAGTGTCGTGTTGAGTGATGAAATTGTGGGTGGGTGGTATCGATAAATCAATTAGTCAATCAGTCAATCAGTCGGGGATGGCGTTGGGAGACTCGGAGGAAGGGAAGAAGATAATGGAGGCGAAGCGGTCGTACAGGGCGGCGAAGGAGGTCGGGAATCGAGAAGAGGCGGCGAAATGGGCAAACGTCATCGGAAATCTTCTCAAGAAGAGAGGTGAGTACGTCGAAGCCCTCAAATGGCTCCGCATCGACTGCGATATCTCCTTCGACTTCTTGAGTCCCCGCCACTGCTTTCCTTCCTGTCAGTCCCTCGGCGACGTCTACCTTCTCCTCAAGGACTTCCCCAACGCCCTCTTTTTTCAGGTTTTTCCTTTTTTTTTTTTTCTTTCAATTTTGTCTTTTAGGGTTCGTTCCGATTTAGCTTTCGATTTGGGATCTGAAATTTGTTTATCTTTAATTTATTAAATTGGGGGTTGGGGGGGTTTTGGGGGCAGAAAAAGCATTTGGAACTTGCCAAGGATGTGAATGACCTCGTTGAGCAGCAAAGGGCCAACACCCAGCTAGGCCGTACCTACTACGACATGCTTTTGTTAGATAAAGATGACCAACACTTAGTCAGGAGTGCCAAAAAGTACTTTAAGTTCGCTATGGAGCTTGCACGGATTCTCAAGGAGAACCCGCCTTCGAATTCTTATTCCTTCCTTATGGAATACATCGACTCGCATAACAACATGGGAATGCTTGAGATGGAGCTTGAGAATTATGAAGAGGCCGAGAAATTCCTCAGCAGGGGATTGCAAATTTGTGAGGACGAAGAGGTGAAAGAAGATGATGCTACTCGTAGCAGGCTACATCACAACCTCGGGGTTGTTTTTTTGGAGCTGAGGATGTGGGATAAAGCAAAGAGGCATATGGTAAAGGATATTGGGATCTGTAGGAGAATCGGACATTGCCTAGGAGAGGCAAAGGGATTGATAAATTATGGTGTGTTGTGTTACAAAACTCAGAAGTACGATGATGCACTTAAAAGCTATAGAATAGCACGTAATCTAGCCAAACAATTGGAGGATGAGGATTCTTTAGTTAACGAAATTGATCTAAATATTGAAAGTGCAAAAGAAGCCATGAATGTTATGGATGAAATAAAGAAAGATGAACAAATTCTCAAGAAGCTGACAAGAGACTTGGCCAATGCAAGAGGGACACCCCGTGAAAGGAAGTGCCTAATGCAACAACAGGCTTCTGTTGATAGTCTTATTGAGAAGGCAACGTCAATACATTTTTGGTTGAAGGTACATTCTACTCCACGCATGTTTTTAGTGTCTTCAGTTTTGTAGCTGCCTCGTTTTTGGTCATCACAAAGAATAGTTTGCTTGTGTCATTCTTTTCTGTCTTTGTTAAGTCTGATATATACTTTGGCAGAGATAAGATACCATACCACTTAGGACTTTCATGTGAGATATGATGGGAATGTCTTTGATGTTCTTTACTCATACCCAATTGTTTTATAGTAGCTGCTGTTTATTTATTTTTTTTTATTTTTTATTTATTTTCATAATTGTATGGGTCAGGTTGTTAATGGGAAAATACTGCATTTAACTTGTATGGAACTGTACTGGTAGAGATTTTGGTATGGCTGGGAGATATTTTTTTGTTCTAATGCAATTTAAAGATGACTCATTTTCCTCTTCTAAAATTTTATCTGTAGGTTCATGAATTTGGAAAGAGGAAGAAGAGGATAGCATGTGAACTTTGTGATAAAGAAAAGTTGGGTGATTCGTTTTTGACAATTGGAGACGCATACTATAACCTCAGGAAATTTGGCAAAGCCAGTAAGTGGTACATGAAGAGTTGGGAAACATACAAGTCAATTGGTCACCTGGAGGTAATATGGTCTGGTCAGTCAATTGTCTTTTTCAATGGTATTTATTACCAGGCAATAGCATGGAACTAGGAAAAGTAATTTTTCTTTTCTAATTATCTTCAATGCTCCTAGCAGTTTAGGTGAAATTTTGTTATCACTTGGTTGCCTTAGTGATAGTAGTTGTTGCATTGGGTAAAATGCGGGCATGTTTATGTGAAAATGCTAATTCGGGCACTTCGTGATATGAATTGGAAATATTTCAGGGGCAGGCAATGGCAAAACTTAACATTGGAAATGTCTTAGATAGTAATGGTAATTGGCAAGTAGCGCTAGATGCATACGAGGAAAGCTACAGGTATGGTTATTATGGTGGGATCTTATTTATTTATTTATTTTCAATCTTCCCTGTTTCTTTCTTCCTTTGCAATTTTACTCTTCATTAACATTTTGTCAATATAGTGAATGATGGTTCACCTTGCGACCAACATCATTTTATGGTTTGCTTTACATAATTCTTCCATAATGATTAAAACTAAAAAATAATAATAATAATAATAATAAAATAAAAAGGAGCTATTTTTTGAAAGAGTGAGTAGGTCTCTTGGTATTGATTGCGATCAAACATTAGGATCTCTACAAGATTTTTCAACAAGGGAAATGTTCTTAGTATCGCATTTTCATTATTCTGGGGGAAAATGGTTGTACTCAGATTTTCATTAATCTTATGCCCTGTCCCGTCTTAACTTGTTTTTATGAGAAGAATGAGAAATCCTATTCCTTGCTTTATATTTATGTATGCTCATTGAGCCTCAGTCTTTGATATGTTACAGGATTGCTATTGAAGCTAAACTTCCTTCTTCACAGCTTGCTGCGCTGGAGAACATGCATTATATCTATTCAATAAGGCTTGATAATGATGATGAGGCCAGGTAAATGTGATCCATGCAAACCCCTAACCAGTTAAACTATCTGTTTTGTGACCGTTGAAATTGAATCCAGCATTTTAAGATTAAAGCTCCAAAATCCTTAAATTTGTCATGTTAGATTATTACTTGGAGAGGGTCGGTCATTAGAAGCATAATAAGCAAGATTTCTTTTTTCATAAAGCATATATCTTCGCATAAGTTATTATCGCTTTATTATTTGCTTATAAGAACGACACTGGCATCTAGGAGATTGCAGGTAGAAATCAACAAGTTGAAACGATCCAAAGCTACAGAGCTTGAAAAAAAGGATGCGAAAGAGAATTGTTGTTCTGAAACTGACACAGAAGGAAGTATTCATACTTCGGATGATGGTATTAACTCATGTGGCTCTCGAGAAACCTTGGCTGGTATTGAAGATGTGAATGATGATGTACCCTTGATTTCACTTCTTAAGTCCTTGAGGAGTTCACCCAAAGCAAAACCAACTTATAAAGGAAAAGAAAAAAGTTCTTCCCACTATATTGAAGTGCTATCACCAAGAGGTTCGAGTAAATTAACCAGTAATCAGGACATAGTCACTTGCCGTAAACGTGTTCGTGTAGTTCTTTCTGATGATGAGGATGAAATGTGTGCTGAAGTGCAGCACTCAAAAAGCAGAACTCATAATCATCCAGTAGAGGATGTTGCAACATCTGATGAAAGTAGGTTTTAGTCATAACTTATTTAAGATCAAGCAAGCATTAATTAATGTGCAAATGGATCACTGAGTTGTAATATTACTTGGCTGCAGCTAAAAACAAAAGTGATACAGTCAGTCCAGCTTGCGTGGTTCAGGTAAATGAGCCTCTGGACCATTCTTGGAGCATATCGTCACATTGTGTTTTAGTCTGTGGATACAACCTTAAAACTTTGTGCTTTGCAGGACGTATCAGCTGTTCCTTCTAACAGTGCAATCAGGTCCCGCAACCTTATTAACATTGAAGAAAGCTCTAGTTCATACAAAACTTCAGTTCCTTATGTTACCACTCAAAATGACCTACGTTTTAGGTCTTCAAGCGCTACTGAAAATGATGTGAGTGCTTCTAATGTAACCTTTTTTTTTTGGCTCTGGTGCTTCTCGTGTTACTTGCTGAGAAATGTTTCTGCGTACCTCTATCTGATATTACCACATTGCTATAGTCGTCAGACTTTTGGTGCCTTGTTGCTCTCATTATCTGGGTTGTCAAATTATATAAATGTATTCTCTTTTAATAATTTCAGCCATGCATTACGATCAAGATTGGCAATGAGCTTATACACCTAGAAGCAGGCTTATTTGTGGCTACTGATAAATTGAGTATTGAGCCTGTGAAGGCTGAACTAGCATGCATATACTACTTGCAACTTCCAACAGAGAAGAGATCAGAGGGTAGGCATTGCATTTCAAATTTACTGTGCTTCATGGCCAGTACTTGAATCCTCAGCATAAGATGATCACCTAAATGTGAAATTGAGTTGGTTTGAATTAGTTTATTTATGACCATCTAAGGCAGTATTCTTCAATAACGCTCACTACACGTGAATTTCTTTTGCTAGGGCTTTTTCCCGTTATTCATCATATGAAATGTGGTGATAAAGTCATAGAATCATTGGAGACAATTGAAACACTCAAGGATCATATGGGAAAAGTCTTGATTGAAGCTTTTGTAGACAGTATGTATTCACACTCCTTTTAGTTGATTCTGTGGCTTTTAATTCTGTAATTGTAGTTTTATTTATTTATTTATTATTATTATTACAATTTTTTTTTCCTGTTGTGCGAGAATTAGAACTTGTGGGGACAGTATGTTTGTTGTACATGCAATTCCACCATTAGATATAATACTTTGCTCATTACTTTGTTTTGACATGTGTATATAATTGATACGTTTTACAAAGCTTGTGGGGGTCAATCCTGTGATATAAGTGGCTGGGAAACTAACATGTACAAGATTGATCATCTATCGTTGATTGAAGTAGTTGATTGCTTTTTTTCCTGGCTGGCAATATGAACTTATCTGCTCACATCACTAGTTACTCACCATGTATAACAGACTAATTTTCCTGCAATAAGCTGAGTTTAAAACAAAACTTGACATGCTTTAAATTTAAACAGAACAACAGAAAATGCTGCTTAGTTGCGTAAAAGAGCGGGGTTATTTGCTATTATATAATTAGGAAGAGGTATTTTATTGTTTTTGGCATTTTTTTTCATTGTGATAAAATTATAGAGCATTATACTTGGATATTCACGTCTTTGAAGTTCGATGGTTCATAAACAAGAGATCTAATTAGCTCTTTGATTGATAATATGCTTGTTGACTCAGCAATTCTATTGTTTGAAAAACCACATTTTAGCTGATTCAGACATAATATGTCCTTTGTTGACGTCATAATGTCATTTGAAGATTGTTCATTGAGAAGATGTAAGTGTGTGTGTGTGAGCAACTTTTTTTTTTTAATATAATAAAGGAATCCAGAGGGAGAAATATTTTGTCCATCGAATAAATACTAACAAGACTAGTGGACATTTGGTCTTACGTACATTGCAGGTCATTATTCTGGTTTTTACGCTGGAAAAATACCACTTCAGAACTCTGTATAGAGTCTCTGATGAGGCCAGCTAATGACTACTATGAAATGAGATCCTCCTTTGTTTTGTTTTCCTATTCTTTTCCTCCCGCAAAATGTTTTCAAGTACGTTCTGATTTGTTAGGAATGCTCCCAAATAATTTATTTAGCTGAGCTAGAATTCATGTAATTTTTGGTAAGGTTCTAAATGTTGAGCCTGCATATGAAGTTGGAACTGTATTATGACTTGGTTTCTTCACAAGCTAGATGCTATTTCTCTGCAGATGTCTCCTTTTCAACCGTTTCTTAGCAATACTCAAAGGATTATTTTGTCCATTACATGTAAGTGTAACAGTGACTTCATGTGTTCGCAGAGTGGATTCAGAAGCGCTTGATTAAACTCTACATTGACGGTTGCAATGAAGTATCACAGACACCAAATATAAAGTTGATGAAGAAATTATATGATTTGGAGGTATAAATGAAAACGTGATAGTAAGGCAAAATCTTGATTCTCTTTCCTCCAAAAGCTCAAGCTATTATAAGGTCGATGTTGTGCTCTAACGTTCCTCTCAAGTTTTATGATTGGATGTACACGCCCAAGGGAGAATGTCCAATGAAAGTTTTGCAACATGTTGAATTGAATAAAAGAACTTATTTTACATATATATGTATATCTATATATTTATTTATTTGTGTGTCCCACAGGTTTCAGACGATGAAGTTATTGTATCTGACTGCAACTTGCAAGATGTATCAGTAACTCCATTACTCAAGGCGCTGCATGTCTACAAAACATTTGCAATGTTGGACCTGTCTCACAATTTATTAGGTAATTGCAACTAATTCTTAGCCTGTCTTGTGTTGCTTTTTAGCATTCATGAACTAAACGATTAAATAGCATTGTTCATTTGTATGCTTTTAACCACATTAGTATTTATACCCGTAACAAGTGAGAGGTCTGTCAACTTTTGATTGGTAATTTGGAATCATCATTATCTCTAGGAATCTCAACGATGGAAACGTTACAACAAGTATTCGCTTCATCAGGCCAAAAATATGGTGGGGTAACATTGGATTTGCACTGCAATCGATTTGGTCCGAGTGCTCTGTTTCAGGTCAGCGACCATTTCACTTCAGCATGTTAAAGCTTGTTTTTCCTTTTTTTCTTTGTCTAGTATGCATTCTACACTAAAGTCAGCTGTCACTTTTTTATGGAGAGGATGAAATTCTGTTCATCTCGGTTCCATATATATTTGTTCAAGATGTCGAAGTGTGAGTATTTGTCTCCATAATAACTTTTTAAATGTTGTTTCAGATTTGTGAGTGCCCATTGCTATATGCTAGATTGGAAGTTCTTAATATCTCTGGAAACCGCCTCACCGACGCTTGTGCATGTTACCTTTCAACTATATTGAAAAATTTCCGGGGTAAACTGTGTCTTTTTTATTCTCCTTCTTTAATTTCACGTCTCAGAGTTCCAGAACCTTATTCGTTACCGTTACTTGGGATGTTGCTGTTTCTTGTTGAATAGCTACACATTCATTTTCATGAGTTACCAAGGACAGGTTATGTCAATGTGGATATTGTTAGAGACCTGCCTTTTTCTTCTGCTTATACTTTGCTTTGTTTGTAGCCTTACGAAGCTTGAACATAGAAGGCTGCTTTTTAACATCAAGGACAATTCTAGCGGTTGCTGATGCCTTAGATTACGGTACCAAACTTGAACAATTATGTATTGGTAAGTTTATTTACCATATTGGTGCTATTGATGTCCTCTAAATTCCTTTTCCGGGGATTATTAGGTTGTTAAACTCTTCTTGCAGGACATAACGACCCAATATCTGGAAATGCGCTTATCAATTTACTGGTCAAGCTTACCACATTGAAAAGGTTAGTATAAATTTTTAAACCTCATTCTTGTTTTCAATTACATATGGCCATAGATATGCAAGCAATCAACTGAAGAACAAACGCATTTTAATTTACCTGTAGATTTTCAAAATTGTCCTTTAATGGTCTGAAGCCAAAAAAGCCTGTAATTGATAGCCTATGTGAGCTCGCTAAAACCTCGAGTTTGTCAGCATTAATGCTTGGGGAAACTGGTATTGGAACGGTAAGCGTACTTAACTTCCAAAAAATGAAATACTGTAATAACGTCTTAGAGGTCATGTTGGCATTTTCTATGTTGCTCATCGGATATGATCTTTCTGGCAGGAAGGAGCACTACGGGTGACCAAGTCTTTGTTCAAAGGGACTGAGCCTGAGGAGCCTGTAAAACTTGACCTCTCAGATTGCAAACTAACATCTGAATACACACTCAAATTAAATGCTGACGTGTCGCTTATTAGTTTCATATTTGAGCTCAACCTTGCAGGAAATCCAATCGGACAGGAGGTTTGTAAATTTAAATTTTGCCTTTTTTTTTTCCCCTGTTGTTGGTATTTCTGACTTATGCATTAGTCACCTTTTATCGCGCTGCCACTGAATATCATATTTTCACATTGTGAAGTAATTGTGCCGTGACAAATATGGCTTTTACTTGTAAGATTTCTTCGAAGATAAAATTGCGGATGAAATCAATAATGGTTTATAACAAGAGAAGATCTGCCTATTCTAAAGTGGGGCACAAAAAAAAAAAAAAAAAACTCTCTGGTAATATACTATATATATATTCTAGTGTTCTTACCTCACTGTACTTGTGGAAAACAGGGCAGCAATGCCTTATCATCCCTGCTCTTGAGCCCGAAATGTTGCCTAAAAGTTTTGGTCCTAGAAAAGTGTCAGCTTGGGGTTGAAGGCATTCTGCAAATACTTGAAGCATTGGCAGGTTAGAGGCTTCAACGCCACAAATTTATATATATAGACACACACACACACACACACACATGTACATATTTATAATTTTTTGGGGTGTATTATGGTTTCTGGAAACTTCATTGTGGATGATTTGTTTGATGTTATTCGCAGATAACAATTCTCTTGAAGATCTGAATCTTGCAAATAATGTCGATATTAATCAACATGCCACTCCACGGCATGACATGACTACAAAAGAGAGAGCTGATGCAGAACTTGCGAATCTTGAATCATCTCCCAAGGTGCACATACCTGAGGAAGTTGAGCCTGCTCGACAAGCTTTAATTCCGGAGAAGGACCTCGATGAGCTTGAAGTTGCTGATAGCGAAGAGGATCCTATTAGAGTTGAAGCGGCTGCATCTGGGATTGACGACACCTGTGCCAGTTCATGTCAAAGAAACTCATCATCTCCAGAGTGTCAATTCATACAAGAGTTTTCAAGCGCGATTACAAGTGCCAGGAAATTGCAAGTAGTGGATCTTAGCAATAACGGTTTGTCGACAGAAGCTGCAGAGAGGTTGTACGAGGCGTGGTCAAGTTCAAGGCCATGTCCAGCTTACAAGCATTTGTTCCTTTTTTTCACAGAGGGCAGAAAGTGTTGCATGAAACCCTGCTGCAGGAATGACCACTTTTACTAATTGCCGAGTCTACCTTTTAACGGGATTTTTTTTTAAAAATTTTTTATTTAATTTTTCCCCTTCACTCAGGCCGTAATTTTGTGGACGGAGATTAGCATTACTGCATTACTGTACAAATAACAAATTTACAAAATGCATTTATATTAGTACTTTAAAGCTTCTTAACTATTTTGCAGTCCCCTCATTTATATTATAATTACTGGTCATAATTTCAATCAACCCTACAATCTCACCTTTCTAATTTTGTTCTATTACGTGTTCGAATCCTGTACTGCCGCTTGGCCATCGAATGTCCCCTCCTCTAACTTCTTAAACTATCCGTAAATTAAAAAAACAAAAAATACAAATCTATTATATAACACATAAGTATCTACACTCTTTTTCGTTTTTATGTACAACTTTTCTTCTTTTCTGTTCCTTTTTTTTTTTTTTTTTTTAAGGATATTTGACTTTTTTTTTTCCCTTCTTATCCCTTGTATCTCTTTTGGTTTTATCTTAATGGACAAGATTTCTTCTTTTGATTTTTTCCTCTCTGAGTGGGACAGCTGGGGCCTCATTCAGGATCATCGGGCCACCTAACTTTGCCTGTCTGAAATATCCTAATATATTGAATTGAATAAACAAACCCCAAAAAAGGAAGAAGAAGAAGAAGATAATGATACTGACAATCCAGACAGGGGAGTTTACCGACTTCCAATTTTTTTTTTTAAAAAATATTTAACCGAAAACCAAATAGCGCCTGAGCCTCTTATCTTCTTTCTTGTTCATCATCTTTGATCTAAAGAAAGAGTTACAAGAATTAAATTAAAATTAAAATTATGTATAGTCCAAGTCTCAGTCTCACTCCATTCTCATCCTCTCCTTTCTCCTACCGACTCCGACTCCATCCCACCAAATCCCCTTCCCCCAAAACGACAACTTTCCCTTCCAAACTCCTCATCAAAATGGAAAACAACAACAACAACAACAACGGTTTCTCCCTCGACTCCAACGACTCCTCAACCCTCCTCAGCCGCCGAGATCTCCTCCTCTCCGCCACCGCCGCCACCACCGCAGCCACAGTCTCTCCGATACGCTCCTCCTGCGCCGCCACCGCCGCCGAAGCAGCAGCAGAGTTTCCTATAAAGCTGGAGGGGACGGTGAGCAGAGTGGTGAGTCGGCCTCGGAGGTCGCGGAGCAAGCGGGAGAAGGAGGAGGAGGAAGAGGTCCTCGTCATCGACGGTATCCAGTTCGACCGCAACCTCCCCGTCAAGTTCGACGTCTACGTCAACGACGACTGCTCCGACGGTGGCTCTGGCCCCACCGCCGCCGAGTTCGCCGGTAGCCTTGTCAACGTCCCCCACGGCCGCCGCGGGACCATCAAGACGTGCCTGAGGCTGGCCATCACCGATCTCCTCGAGAGTGTTGGCGCCGACGACGATGATTCCGTTCTCGTCACTTTGGTCCCCAAGTCTGGTGTGGGCCTCGTCTCTGTCGGAAACATTGGGATTGAGCTTCTCTCCTAGTCCAAGGGTATTTTGGTCATTCCATCTTCAATAATGTTAATCTTCTTTATTTATAACTCAACATTATCAAGCACTTGCAGTAGAGTCAAGTGTATTACTTTTGTTTATGTGAGGTTCTTACAAATAAATTATGAATTAATTACTACTTTGGCTTGAATTTTGTAAAAGCAAGCTTTGTTATAATCTGTGTCTGTTAAAATTGGATGAGTTTGTACTTTGTAATGGAGAATATATTTATTATTAATTTGCTTCAATTAAACCATTTTCCATGTTTGATGAGACAATTACTTTGATCTTATATTCTATGATGAAAAGAGGCAGCATATATTTATAATACATACATACACATACACACACAAACACAATATATGTTTTCCAAAAATAAAGTTTTCCACGACCCTGTGATAGAATCCACTTGTAGAGCTAGCCTAAAAACAGAAGAAATTCAAATCAAATAATAAAAGAAAATTTTTATTCAGCAAAAAATAATAATAACAACAATAAAACAAAAATCAAGCATAGCATATACACAATTAAAACAATATTGATCAACTACAGCATAATATGATAAAAACCTAGGGTTGGCCCGAGTTAATTGGACAAGAATGATAGTTTTACCAGTTTTGATCTACAGTACATATAAATATGCTGTTGTCATCGTGGGAGGGACCACAAGCTTAATTATGATCAGCAGGCAAGATTACGAAATCATCTCCAAAATCTCTGTATGTATATAAATAATTTACTTTAAGATTTTCAAAATCATCTCCACCACCGATTAAAAAATGTTGAAGTGATTTATAAAAGAACATTGAATCTCTACCAGTCGAGTAGAAATGACATTAATTCATTGAGCGGGTTAGGCTGATGAAATATTTCTACTCGGCTGGTCGAGACCCAATATTCTTTTTTCATCACTCCAACATTGATCGGATTATGCAAGAATATTACCATTCCACAGCTGAGTTTGATCTTGACATCATAGGAAACTTTGGATGTGCCTATCAACTACCAAAGATTTTGGTACTTCAAAAGTCCTAGTAAATTAAGGACCACCTAAGATGAGAGGAAAAATGAAATTGTTTAATGTTTGCCCCCAAAAAGCAGAAGGAAAACAAAAAGAAAAAAGAGATCCGTGTGATTAGATCTAGTGGAAACGATGCCTGCCTATCTATATAAAGAAAGCTTTGGGAGTCAAAAATGTCTGCTTTGCCCTTCTTTGGAAGTACCATAAGTACACTCTCGAACAATACAGTACTACAAATGCAGTACAATTTTTACGAGCAATTCCACAGCCATTTTTCTAGTGGTTGTTTACACATTTTCAAGTTTTTATTTTTGTTCACTTCATACTAACATACATTAGTGCTGATTTTAAAAGCAAGTTAAACATTAAATTTATATCATAATCAAATCACAATTATATGATATGTAAGTTAACAAAAATTTTATGACTCAGAACTACCCAATTCTTAAAACACCTTTTTTTTTACCCCTGCTTTTAATCTTGTGAAAGGATTCTCAGATTGATACTATTAAAAACAATCTCAGGTGGGTTAGTCATGCGCTCGTCGTCTTCCTCGCTAAATAATTGAGCTCGAGTCACCTTCACCGCGTTGATCAGTGTATATAGGCAATCCATATTATGAGTGATCTATTTATCATGTGTGTAGGCATCTACCCCTGAGTTACTTCGATATGTTAATCTCTACCCCTATAATCTTCTTTCTTAATACATTAAAAAAATATATATATACAAAAACAAAAGCTATCCACCTTAAATACAATTTACATCATGCAGCAAAAAATTATTCCACATAGATCTTGAAAATTTAATCTAATAACTACTAATAGTACAAAAAAGAATGTCGCGTAATTTTAATTCTGAACTTTAATTTGTCTTCCCATGTGCAAGAGTCAAAGAGCTAACGTACAAAGGGAATTTGGCCGGCCTCAGGAAAAAGAGAGAGTGAGAGAGATAGACAAGAGTGTTCTTTGCTGAAGGTTCGATAAACTGTCAGGCCTATGGTCTTCAAATTTCATTAACAGGTTCGTCGTTGGATACTGAGTTCAGTAATGGAGTTCATTGCATCAGCGGAAAATAAGACTATCGAATCGAAGTTGTAGATGGGGTTGGGTTGTCTTCTATTTGATTCACACTATTTATTTCTACGCAGAGGATGAGATAGCTTTAGTGACATTACAGGTTTTTGGCTCTAGATCAATCAGATGATTTTATCATTGTAGAGGCAAAGAGCTCTATGTCTTCTTGAATTTTGATGTGCTGGGGCGTTTTATCATCATTACGACTTGATATACGTATTTTCCTACGAACATTGGTGGATCTAATTTTAGTTGAAGTTCTCTTTGAATTGTTAGGTCATTTATGTCGATCGCTAACTGTTACCACAAAAATTCGTTACCTCTCTCTCTTCCCTTAACATATCTTGTGCTCTATTAAGATTCACATTAATTACAAATTGGAGCAAGACAAATCAAACCACATATTTCACTCTAACTAGTTGTGTAGCATGCACTTCGCGCGTGTGGAATAGACAAATAAAATATAGCAAAAACAAAAGTGAAAAGCACATTCATACTTTTGTAGATACTAATGTAAAGCATGTGCTATGCAGACGTGAGACTTTTTGTTTTGTTTTGTTTTTTGTTTTTTGTTTTTTTTTGCTAGTAAAAGTTAAAAGTGGGATTTATTGCTGAACTTACGAAAGTAAAGAAGTTACCACAGCGGGGGCAACAATCTCGGGGGTAATGAATCCAGATAACCTTCATCGCCCACTTACAAAGCCTATCAGCAGTCGAATGACAAGTTCTAGGAATCCAATTGAACTGTAAGGATTGGACAGAGGCAAGCCTAAGAGCAACAAAATAAAAGTCCACAGCAGCTCTCCAGTCAGGGCAACTTGCAATCACTCTTAACGATGATGGTGGACTAGACATTGATTCCAGCTAAGCTCAGCAGCTCTACAGCAGGCTATGGAAGGGGGAAACAACTTTGGAGGGGGCCTACCGGGGCAAGAAGAGGAATTCCAGCTGAGTTCCGGGCCACTATTCGCCATCCTTCCAAGACGCATCAAAGTTTAGCTTTATCCAGCCGCTCGGAGGGGGGTGACGCCTGATGCAACACAAACGAGGCGATATAACAGCCTGCAACTGATAGATGGAACATGTTACTCATTTTGTAATCCCTTGCAGAGTTTGTCCTACCTGCACCTGGATTATCAGCAAATTAATAATTTTTGCGAGCTTTCCAAGTGGCCGCAATGACCAAAGCTGCATAACGGCAAAACTCCTTGGGAAAAGCTTGAGGGCCTAGTAGCTGATCTTGGGGGCTAAGGATGCGCCTCGTGAACTATATTGCTCCCCCCAGACCAACGAATTGACCGTCGCCCTACTAACCAAAGGACCCGAGCAAAAGCGCATGTGGGCGCGACCAAAGACTAGAGTTTGTCCTACCTGCACCTGTGGAATAAATTTGAGAAAATTTATCTAAATAAAAAATTATTGAAATAATAAGTAAAAATAAATATATATAAAAACACCCAAGAAAAAGGCACGAAAAAAAAAAACCAAAAAGGTAAAATTATTAAAAAGAAAGAAATTATCAACATGAAAAATGACTAAAATGGAAAAAAAAAAAAGTTGGGCAAAAAATTATAAAAAATAAAAAATAAAAAAGGATTAAAATAAAAAAAATGATTCGGGAGAAAACGGAGGACAAAAAAATAAATACAGAAGTATAAAAAAAGGACCAAAACGAACAAAAAATGACGGGGGATGAACAGGAGAAGCAATTCTCCTCTCTTATATATGTATAGATAAGTAATAGATAAAAAACCTCTCTTTAATGGTCTACAACTAGAGCCCAACAAATCCCTCCCCTTGGAATGCATATCTCATGTACCAGTCAGTAATCCTTTAGCCTCAATTAAATAACGAAGCGACTTTGGCTTGTTTGATAACTAAATTTAACTCCAATTAAATTAAACTATACTTTTTCATTATAATTTTTGTTTTTGTTTTTTTTTTTTTTCCTAAAAAGTCAATAAATTTTATAACTACTTTTTAAAAAGTCAACTAACTCAAACTTAAAAATTTTAACTCAATTCAAATTCAACTTATTCACCAAACACCCTCTTGTTTTGGCTAGATCCATGAAAAGTACCTCAGCCCCACAAGTTTTAGACTTTGTTTTGGCTAGATACATAAAAAGTACACTTAGCCCCACGAGTTTTAGAGCCTGTTTAATTAATTGTCGAGCTGTAAATATGGGCCGAGTTAAGTGAGTCAATCCAAAGCTCACAATTTTGACCCTAGGGGGGGCCTGGTCCGGTTGTCCTTAGCCCGGTGCAATCATTAGGGTCAGATTGGGCCTAAACATGGACTTGCCAGTTTAGCCCGCTTGGTCGGGCTGCCTGAAACCTGACCCGCCAACCCCTTTTTTTTTTTTTTTTTTTTTTTTTTTTGTAACAACATATTATATTGATATGTTTGTAAATTTTATACTCTAAATCATTTCAAATATATAATAATTTTTATTTTTCCACACCAAAGTAATTTATATTTTTTTTAAACTTGTAATTTATATGTATTTTTGAAAAATATAGTAATAAATATAAATGTTATATTATAATAATTAAAATTTTCATGTAATGATATAATATAAATACATATTGTGTAATATGGACCTTTCATTTGAAAAAGAAAGAGCTGCTTTCATTTTTCTTTTGAAAATCCATTTGTAATCTAGTGATTTACATCCTTGAGGAAGATCTATCAATTCTCAATTATGATTCTATAGAATGGAATCAATTTCACTCTTTATGACCTCTTTTCATAGAGGATCATCTGAAAAGTTTACAGCTTCTTTAAAGCTTTGAGGTTCACCTTCTAGCAAGTAGGTTAGAATATCTTGACCAAAAAAGTTTTCTACCCTTGATCGTTTGCTTCGTCTAGGCTCATCCTTAATTTCAACACTTTGTTTTTGGTCCCCACTATTCTTAATATCAACTTCAACCGTCGTACCAAATCGACACTTAGATGAATTGTGGCTAAATACAAGGAATCAAAATGGTTTTCTTATATATATATATATATATAAATGGTTTCCTTTTTTTCTTTTTTCTTTTTTTTTTTTAAATTATTAAGTACGTAAATTCTAATTATGTAATAATAATGTTACACTCTTTTTCATTTATGAAGACTGAGAATTTTACAATTACTTACTTATCTTGTCTTATTTAGTTCTTTTATCTTTTACAAAACGTATTTTTTAAAGCCCATTTATCCTATTGGAATTTAAGCCCGCCGGGCATTAGGGTTGAACCGGGCTTATAATTTCAAAGTTCGGAAGGGCTTAACTCGGCCAGTCAATTGATCTAGCTAGGCTTTCCCTCTCTGCTCGTTAGGTTCGGGTTAGGCCACCCAAATTTATAGGACTATCTAATTGTAACCAAATTTTATCATATTTAAGAAAAAATGATAATAGTATAGGATACTTTTATCATATAGGTAAAGTTAAGTAATTTAGGATATCAATTTAAGTTTTAAATTTTTTTGTACCAATTTTGAATTGTAATGATTACAATTGCATACCAACTAAGGATTTGTTACATAATTATACTTCTTAGTGTTAATTATTTCTCAATTTATCCCTCTATTTGTAGAAACTACAAAGATATCTCTTAAATATTGAAAAATAGTTTCAATTTCATCACCCACACGCTTTATGGAAAAAAAAAAAAAAAGTAAGGTACAAATACAAAGACACCCTTAATTTTATTTTTAGTTGAAGGACGAAAATAACCAAAAAATCAAATTTCATAGAGTAATGTGCTCAAATTTTAAATTTACAGATTAAAATAATACCCGCATGGGTGGATGTCATTGCTAGCGTCTCTATTTCATCCACCCAGGTTCGACTCCCATTGTCTTCCCTGAGGTCTCGCTCTAATTTCGACTATTGAAATATTAGTTTGGTGATGACAGGATATACGCCGGATGGCCGACTGAGAAAAACTAGTTATAAATAACTTGTATTCTTGTCAAATCTAGGGAAATGGGTTCCTGCGTATGGGTTCGAAAACCTGAAAATGATGCGACCACCCTCACATCTTTTTATTCACAAAAAAAAAAAAAAAAGATTAAAATAGTATGGTACTCATAATTTAGAGACTACAATGCTAATTAACCTAACTATTCTATTATTTACCATACATTATGTAATTTGTGGTTACCCGTCCGATGATATTTGAATGATATAGGTATTAGTAGTGCGTTGCGTTTTGGGATTTTGTTTCATCAACTTCATCTTTTCCTCCGCCACCCCCGTCGGCAACCTACCGGAAAAAAAAAAACCTCCCTTTCCGTACCGTACGGTATAAAGTATAACCCACCTCCTACCCCCTAATGGATCTATTCAGATCCTCTTATTCTTTTTTAATTTATTAATTTTTTTTCCTTTTAGTTCTGATTTGTTGGAAAAAAAAAAAGATTTAGTCACACTAATTCCATCTTTTTTTTTTTCCGTATGTTTTTAACAAAATTTAAAAAAGATAATTAAGTGAGAGATATTTAAAATTCAAGAAGTAAAGTGAGAATGTTTCTAGAAATCAAATAGAAAAATAGAAAAAGAAAGGATTAAATTTATAAATGCCCCCCAAATCATAGATTGTATTTCATTTTGCCTAATTAGCGAAACTACTCATTGTTCCCCAGATATATAGAAAACCATTCAGTTTACTCCCTTCATCCACTTCTGTTTATCGCTTTAACTATACTGATGACATGACATGTGATAAAAGATTAAAAAAATATTATTTTAAAAAAATCATAATCATTAAGATTAAGAATTAACTAAACTGTTATAGCAAAATAAAATTGAATGAAAAAAAAGTTCTTCTGCAAAAGAAAAAGGCCAATTCCATAATGATGCAAGGTTTTTTTACCACATGAATGGGGTAAAATTTTTTCACCATCGATGAGTTTTCTGAGGTTGAGATTTGAATGATGCCCCAAACAATCATAAACAATGCCACAGCTGATCATCACTTTACAAAAAATTCGAAAAAAATAAATAAATAAACAATTTTCTTTTCTAGTGGCATGTGTTCGTCCGACTCAGACGCCGACGGCCACCCACTTTATCTGCGACGGTGGCCAGACCCGATGATGACGAGCAGATCGGAAGATAGGGGCAGAGCATGTCACCTTCTCCGAATAAGAACCCACGCCGCTGTGAGAATCGTGTGTAGCCAGCAGCACAAGGAATAACGATGGAGGCCGTGAGATATTCCAGTGGAGGCGCGAAGGAATCGCGACATGCTTAAGGTTTCAATTGTCTCCCATGAGTAGACAACTCAGGCGAACTTAAAATTCAGAGGAAATAATTCTATTTTTTCTCATATATCATAACAATGGTACAGGACAACCAATTTATAGAGTACAATTGTATAACAAAAAAGGAAAGAATCAAGGCACTAATTGCCTATCAATTAGCTGTAAATCAATTACAGCTATTCAATTTACAATCCCTCAATTTAGGGAAGAAAAATCTCAACACTCCCCCTCAAGTTGGTGCATAGATGTCCCACATGCCCAACTTGTCAAGAAACTTTGAGAATATTCGATTCGAGACTGCTTTAGTGAGAATGTCAGCTAATTGATCTTCAGATCGAATCTTAGGCAACTCCACAACTTTTCCATCCAATTTTTCTTTGATGAAGAATCTGTCCACTTCAACATGTTTGGTACGATCATGTTGTACTGGATTATGAGCAATATCACACGTTGCTTTGTTGTCACAATAAAGTCGAATCGGTTATGTGATCGGATGACCCAAATCTTGTAAGAGAAGTCTTAGCCATAGTGCTTCGCAAAGTCCGAGTGCCATACCTCTAAATTTGGCTTCAAGACTTAAGCGAGCCACAACATTTTGTTTCTTACTTCTCCATGTAACAAGGTTGCCACCTACAAAGGTGAAGTAACCCGAAGTAGATTGTCTGTCATCTGTTGCTCCAGCCCAATCAGCATCGGTATAGACTTCTATGCTCTAGTGGTTTGCATTCTTGGTGAACAAAATTCCTTTTCTAGGAGCACTCTTCAAATACCTCAAGATGCGCATAACTGCATTCATATGCTGCTCTCCAGGATTATGCATATATTGGCTGACAACACTTAATGCGTAAGCAAGATCTGGCCTTGTATGAGCTAAGTACTTCAATCTCCCCACAAGTCTTTGGTATCTTCCTTTATCGGCGGGTGTTTGATTGGCTTCAACACACAGTTTAAGACCTGCTTCTGTTGGTGTATCAACTGATTGACACCCTGACATTCCAGTTTTTTGTAAAAGATCTATGGCATACTTTCTTTGAGATAGAAAGATTCCTTTACTTGATCGAGAAACTTCAATCCCAAGAAAATATTTCAACGGACCTAGATCTTTAATTTCAAACTCTTTAGACAGGTACTTCTGTAGGGCTTGCCTTTCTTCAGGATCATTTCCTGTAACCACCATGTCATCCACATATACAATGAGAGTTGTGATCTTGCCATATTGTTTCTTCAGGAACAAAGTATGATCTGAATTACTTTGACTGTAGCCAAAAGCTCTCATTGAATTTGTGAATCGCCCAAACCATGCTCTTGGAGATTGCTTCAATCCATATAGCGACCTCTTTAATTTGCACACCTGATGACCTTGCCTTTTTAATCCTGGTGGGAGATCCATGTAGACTTCTTCGGATAACTCGCCATGCAGGAATGCATTCTTCACGTCGAACTGTTGTAGTGGCCAATCCAAGTTTGCAGCTAATGACAACAATACTCGAACAGTGTTGATCTTAGCTACAGGTGCAAATGTCTCTATGTAGTCAATTCCATAAGTTTGAGTATACCCCTTTGCAACCAGTCTTGCTTTAAAGCGTTCAATACTACCATCTGCTTTGTACTTCACTGTGTAAATCCAACGACACCCGACTGGTTTCTTTCCTGGCGGACAATCCATGAGTTCCCACGTTTCATTTTTTTGTAGTGATTCCATCTCCTCATTCATAGCTGCTTTCCATCTTGGGTCAAGTAAGGCTTCCTGCACACTGTTAGGAATAGCTACAGTAGATAATTGATTTACAAATGACTTATTTGATTCGGACAAACGATGGTTGGACATATAGTTACTCATAGGGTATTTGACCTCACTAGACAATTCGGGTTCATAGGTGGGCTTAGGAATACCTCTAGTATGACGTTGTGGTAACTGTCTTCTAGATGGTTCAGGCTCTGAATCAAGAACATCCTCAACAGACGACGAATGGTGTGGTATATCAGTGAAAGCAGTTTCGAACCCAGATTGTTCAGATGTTGATGGAGATATACTGTCGGCTCCTGTCATCTCACTAGATTCCGGATGCTCAGTATTACTTGGGTTTTCTTCCAATTCAACCGCTTCTAGATTTACAGGTTCAGCTTCCAACCTTTCACCTCCCTTAAAGATGTCATAATCATAATTAAGCGTCTGAATTTCCTGATGATACTCCCCCTGAAGTTCAGACTCGGAGGAAAAATACATCTTATCTTCATGAAACACCACATCCATTGTAATAAACATTTGATGTGTCGGAGGATGATAACATCGATACCCTTTTTGATTTACAGCATATCCAACAAACACACAGCGCAGTGCACGAGGAGTTAACTTGTTGCGCTGATGCTTGTGGAGGTGGACAAACGCCACAGAGCCAAACACATGAGGAGGCAGGTCTGGGACAATTGGGGCAACCACAATGTCAGTCAGAGCTTGGAGAGGTGTCTGAAAGTTGATTGAACTTGAAGGCACTCGATTGATTAAGTATGCGGCAGAGGTAAGTGCTTCCCCCCAATAAGATATCGGCATCTGTGCTTCTATTAAGGAAGCTCGGACAACCTCCAATAAGTGGCGATTCTTGCGTTCAGCGACTCCATTCTGCTGAGGTGTATCAGAACAAGTGGTCTGATGGATCACTCCATGTGCTTCTAAATACCTTTGAAGATCGGAACTGTAATATTCTCCACCATTGTCGTTGCGAAGGACCCGAATCTGTGCTTTGTATTGAGTTCCAATCATTTTATGAAATTTTTGAAATAACAAGTTCACTTCAGATTTGGACTTCATCAAGCATAACCAGGTCATTCTTGAGCAATCATCAATAAAGGTAACAAACCAACGAGATCCGCCCAAAGTTGGAACTTTAGATGGACTCTAAACATCAGAATGTATAATCATAAAAGGAGGTGGACTTTTATTCAAAATTAATGGAAACAAAGCACGATGGCTTTTAGCCAGTTCACAAATATCACACCGAAAACTAGCAACATCACATTTTTTAAACAAACTAAGAAACAATCTTTTTAAATAACCAAAAGAAGCATGTCCCAGGTGTCGATGCCACAACCAAATGTCAGATTTCTTTTTCTCCTTCTTAGTCCCATCTACTGTTAAGGCTTGTCGCAGTTTGTTGGAGTCCTTCGATGACAAGTCCAAGTAATACAACTTTCCTCGTCTAATACCACAACCAATCGTTTGTTTTGTCTGGATGTCATTAAATACACAAAATTCAGGCAAAAAAATCACAACACAAGATAAAGCTGTAGTGATTTGAGAAACAGACAAAAGATTGTAATCTAGAGATGGAACGACTAAAACGGAATCCAGATTTAATGTATCAGTAACGGTTACAGATCCTTTTCCAATAACTGGGGTCGTATTACCATTGGCAGTGGAAACAATCTTTTGTGAGGAGGATTTAAGAAGAGAGACTTGTCTTGGATCAAAAGTCATATGATCTGTGGCACCTGAATCAATTATCCACGTACTATTCATAACAGATGCAGAAATATTTAGAACCTTACCATCATTACCTGTAGCAGCTATCAATGCTGAGGCTTTTTCAGCAACATCATCCTCTGTCCTCATTTCAACAATAGCCGCAGTTGAGGGCCTTTTGGACTCCTTTTTTTGTTGTTCGCGATTATGATCCTACCATTCTAGATATCCCACAAGTTCAAAGCAGCGGTTTCTGGTATGACCAGTCTTATTGCAATGAGTACATTTGAGAGTTGACTTATCAACACTTGTGGTGGTCTTTGGATGGTCGGTCTTGGATCGGTCCCGCCAGTTTTGAGTTGTTCGTTGTTGTCATGGCTGAGCTGTCAGGATTGTCAGATTCTCCTTTCAACGTTGTCTGACGTATTGCCTCTCGTCGAACCAACGCATAGCATTCCTCCAAATCAGGAATTGGTTCTTTGCGTAGAATCTCTCCACGTACTTGTTCAAAAACACCATCTAGTCTAGCAAGAAATATGTGCACCCCTAGTCGTTCGATGGATTTTCGGTATGCTGCAACGTCATCTGGATCTTTTATGACCACTTTATCACGATGATCCAATTCACGACAAATTTCAATCAACTCTCCATAATATTCAGAGAGAGACCTACTATTTTGTTTAGCAGTGAAGGCCTTTTGATTTAAAGTGAAAACTTGGAGCTCATCACTCCCATCATAAAAGGCTTTTGACAAAGCACTCCAAATCTCTTGAGCAGTGGGTAGGCGTAAGTAACGTCTCATAATTTTTGGGCTCACGGACATCAATAGCCACCTCTTCACTTTCTGATTTTCGGCACATCACTTTTCATATCTATCGTCTGATTCTGTGGGAGGTTTATTCTTGCCTCGAATGTAGGAAAGCTTCTCTCGTTCAGCAAGATGCATCTCCATTAGCTGAGACCATACATCATAATTTGACTCTGTGAGTGTGATCCCAGCATTAAAAATACTTTCTGATTGGACAATAACCGGAACAGATTTCATCCTAGATGACTCAATATTTTTTTCACTCATTTTTTTGTTTTCATTTTTTTTCTTTTTCTTTTTCTTTTTGTTTTTTTGTTTTTTTTTTGTTTTTTGTTTTTTGTTGTTTTTTTTTTTCGTCTCCTTTTTTTTTTTTTTTTTGGTTATATATAGATATATGTATTTAGCCTTGAGAGATCCTCTCTGTCTCTCTCGATGTCTCCCTCTGCTCGTCCACGGAAATACCAGTGGCGGCGAGGGGCGAGCGGCAACCGGCAGCGAGGAGCGGCTAGCGGCAGCGAGCGACGACAAGCGGCAGCGACCGGCGAATCAAACGCTAGAAGTGGCGGCGATCAGAGACAGTGAGTGGCAAGCGTCGGAGTTGGACGCGAGTTGATCGGAAATGTCAGGCGTCAAGTGCAAGCAGCGAATGATTTCTGGGTATGAGATTTTTTTCTTTTCTGGGTTTGAGATTCTTTCTGGGTATGATTTCTGCGTATTGGATTTTGAATTTGCTTTCTGGGTATTGGATTTCGTTGAGGAAAGCTCAACAAAGCAGGGTAGGATTTTGAATTTGATTTCTGGGTAGATATGGTTTTCTAGTTTCAGAAGAGGGAGCGATTCAATCCTTTTTTTTTTTTTTTTTTTTTTAAGATGGCTCTGATACCAACTTAAAATTCAGAGGAAATAATTTTATTTTTTCTCATGTATCATAACAATGGTACAAGACAACTGTATAACAGAAAGGAAAGAATCAAGGCACTAATTGCCTATCAATTAGCTGTAAATCAATTACAGCTATTCAATTTACAATCCCTCAATTTAGGGAAGAAAAATCTCAACAGGCGAGACCCACGAACCTCAGTCCACGGTGGCCGAGACAAGAAGCTGAATGATCGGTCATCGGTGTGGATGGGTGAGATTTCCGACCGCGACGAAGGTGTGGGGAGGACGAAGGGCGAGCAAGGCGGGGGCTCGATGGCTCCCGAATCTCAGTCACTATCTGGACCGTATGGAAGACATTGCAGAGTGAAATTGGGGGGAGATCGGGGCGGATCTGAGGTTTTAATTTGGGCTAGAGGGGCGACGATGTGGCCATAACTTCGCCATTGACCGGTCGTTCCTCAGCATGGCCGACAAGATCGGAGACGATGTAATTGGGTGGCCGACGAGACCCATAGCCATCTCCTTCCTCGCCTCTTTTCTCTCTCGACAACGGCAGCCATTTCACGGTGGGAAGAAATTTTTTTGGTTGACAAGGGCTTGTGATCAGGTGTTGTCGGACGCATCATAGTTTCGTGTGCTACATGAGATCTACACCGTTTAATGCAATCTATCAGTGAAAAAATTTTACCCTGTCGAGGGGGGTAAAAAAACCTTAAATCATTGTAGCATTGCCCAAAGAAAAAATATATAATTAAGAATTAATTTTATGAATGCTCTCTAAAGTTACTATGCATCATTGAAAAAGAAAGTTAATCCAACTTTTGAATAATATATTGAGGGCATGTTGGGGGATATCTGAAGATGCTATTTTTAAGATTGAATTAGAAATATATATTTTAAGAGAGAGAGAGAGTTATGTTTTTTTTTTTTAAATTTTTTATATAGTTATTCATCAACACAGTGATAAAGGAGTGGGTGGATGGAGGGGACAAATTAAAAGGTTTTCTATATAACCGGGGAGTACAATAAATGATTTTGAGAATTGAGGGGGCAAAATGAAATAAAATTAATGGGAAAACAAATGGTCATTTTGTGGGTTAAAAGTCAACCAGTAGTTGGTTGGACCCAGGAGGCAGCACAAAACTCAACTCCTTTTCCTCTTCATTGTTGCTGTTGTTGTTGTTCTCCTCTTCCTCCTCCTCCTTCTTCTTCCTCTCTCTCTCTCTCATCCAAATCCCAAATCCCAAATCCAATGCTCCATTGCTGACGACCGACATCTCTCACATCTAAAACGACATCAATGTGGTGTCGTTTTGGTGCGCCAACTCCTCGTGCCGTTGATTTCCTCTGGCCCCTCTCTAGATCTCTCCTTCTAGTTTCTTCGCATTCTCTCTCTCTCTCTCTCTGGTTGTACATTTAACTCTCCTTCGACTACAATTCCAAATCTCGTTTTCCTTCCATTCAAGGTTAGTTTTTCCCTTTATTTGGTCCCAATTTTTTTGTTATATATATATATATATATATATATGTATAAAATCTCTCACGTCAAGTCCCCATTCCTCCCCCTTTTTATTATTATTATTATTATTATTTTTATTAAAGACTATTACTTTTTAGTGGCCAATGTTTCTCTCCTAGAACTTGTGATATGCCATTTTCGAATTTAACCATTATACTTTTTTTTTTTTTAAGGCGAAATTTTTCTAGGGTTTTGAAACTGAGATGGATAGTTTAGTTCTGGTTTGTTATACTTGCGCATTGAGAATTCACAGTTTTCATATATAACTTTTCCTTGTGACTGCTGAGGATATATATATATATATATATATATATTTTTTTTTTTTTCCCTTGTGAGTACCGTAAAAAAAAAAAAAAAAGGAGTGACAACTGAATTTTTTAATGTTATTATTGTCTAGCTTTTTTTTTTTTTAATTTTTTTTTTAATGTAAAACATGAAAAATAATGATCTGATATTCAAAAAGTGACAATTCGTAAATTGTTGGTTACAAATGCAAACAAACTGTTTGGTTAAATGTCTCACTGAAGTGATCCAGATCCACCAAGTCGTATGTTTGACTTCGTTTTTACTTTATTGAAATAGTATGTGGTCATGGCAAACTACATTATAACAGAATTCAGTGTGTTGTTGATAGCCAGTCGAGTGAACTATTCGATACCCTCGAGGCCCAGGCCTACGCCTCGGATATGGAAATAGGACTAGAACATGATTATGCAATCGGAAGATACTAACTACTATGTTTTTCATTTTCTCATATATGTGGTGATCTTTGTATGCATCAATGGAGTTTTGTTTTCTTTTGTTTTTGTTTTTGTTTTTTTTTTTTTGTTTTTGTTTTTTTTTTCAAGATACTCTGTAACAGTTTGAATATGCGCACCAGCTAGAGACTGGTTTATGCGTCGTACTAGGTATCCTTTGCTCATCCTAAGGACATAAGTATATTGATGTACTCGTGTTAAAGCAATCTCTTGAAACATTATGAAGTATATTTGTAGAAATCTTGTATGTATTATGACTCTAAAATGATTAAGAATTTTGTTTATCAATGTAAGTGTTGTATGTGCTAAGGACTGATGTTCGTGAAATTTTGGATTAATAAATTACTTTGAATAGTTAATGTGTATTTTGACAAGTTAAAGTTTCTTACTTTGACTTGGGCCATGTTTTGGGTTTTGTAAATACTTCCAAGTTTCCACGAATTATGTATTTGTGTTCAAATTATTATTTAGGAAAAAAAAAATCAAATAGCCTTAGATTTTCAGGTGAGTAAGGTAAAAGGAACTTTAGCACTCTGCCACTCTCCCAGTAGTAGAATAGGTGTTGATAGTGGAGAAAACCAAATTGTCAAAACTTGGCAAGTTTAGAAGTCATATATTTAGTTGCTTCAGGTTTTGTGGAGTTTTATAACTACGATTGTTTGCATAGAAAACATTCATAAATACAAATGATTGTTCTATATTTCAAATCATGAGTCTACACAATTTTTTAAGAATGGCGTGATTAATTATTCAATGAATCACGCTATTCTTTGCCTTATCCTGAAAAAGGCAGATTCGAGGAAATTGAAAGACTTTAGGCCAATGAGCTTGGTTACTAGTGTCTACAAAATTTTGGCAAAAGTTTTGGCCAATCGATGACGGGAAGTGCTTGGGGACACTACTAATTATTCACAAGGAGCTTTTATAAAAGGGAGACAGATTCTTGATGTGGTGTTGGTAGCCAATGAAGTGGTGGAGGAATATCTATTAAAGAATAAAGAAGATATGGTCTTCAAGGTGGATTTTGAGAAAGCATATGATCATGTTAGATGGAGATTCCTTGATTTTGTGATGGAAAGGAAAGGTTTTGGCCTGAGATGGAGGAAATGGTTGAGTGGATGTCTGAGGTTGGCAAATTTTTCGATTATGTTTAACAGCAAACCGAGGGGAAAATTTGGTGCTACAGCGGGGTTAAGACAAGGAGATCCTCTCTTTCTCTTTTTATTCACTTTGGTGGTTGATGTGTTTGGGAGGCTCATGGATAAAGCAGTGGAGGTAGGAGTGGGGAAGGGGTTCAGAATTGGTAGAGAGGAAGTGGGTGCTTCCCATCTCCAATTTGCTGATGATACTTTGTTTTTATTGGAGGCTGGCTGAGAGAATCTTAAGAATGCTAAGTGCATATTGAAATTTTTTACTGAATGTTCGGGATTGAAGATCAATATGGGAAAAGTATTATAGCAGGTATAAATGTGGATGAGGCTATGGTCAAAGATTTGGCTTTAGAGGTTGGTTGTGAAGTGGGGGAATGGCCCCTAAAGTATTTGGGCCTTCCATTGGGGGGAAACCCATTGGCATTGGAATTTTGGACACTAGTAATTGAAAAAGTTTCCACAAGATTAGATGGTTGGAAGAAAGGTTTTCTCTCTAGAGGAGGGAGAGCGACTATGATTCAATCAGTTCTTGCTAGTCTGCCGGTATACTACATGTTGATTTTCAGGCTACCAGGACAAGTGGCGGATATTTTGGAGATAATGATGAGGGCTTTCCTATGGGACATTCAAGAAGAGGGGAGATTGGAGAGTCTTGTGGCATGGGAAATTGTCATGAAGAATAAGCAAAATTAAGGGTTGGGTTTGGGCAATTTGAAGAAGAAGAATGTGGCGCTCTTGGGTAAGTGGCTATGGAGATTTCCGTTGGAACAACAATGTTTATGGGCAAAGATAATTAAGAGCAAGTATGGCATTCAATCAAATGGTTGGCACTCAAATGTGGTATTCAGGGGATCATTTAGAAATCCTTGGAAATTTATATCTCAGGGTTTGCAGACTTTTCTTAAAAATATTTCCTTGAGAGTGGGAGCGGGAAACAGAATCAGGTTCTGGAGAGATGTTTGGTGCGGAGACACAACCTTTGAGTCTTCATTCCCTTGGTTTTTTAGACAATCTGTTTTCCCTAATGTGTTTATAGCTGATATTTTGTCTATTGATGCAAATAATGATTTAGGTTGGGATTTTGGGTTTAGGAGAGGGCTCAATAATAGGGAGGCTGAGGAGATGTGATCTTTGCTGTTAAGGATCCATTCTTTCTCACAAAATGGGTCGAGGCTGGATCGTAGGGTATGGATTTGTGATTAATCAGGATTTACTTGCAAGTCCTTTTTTCTTTCGTTAGTGGATAAACCCGAAATACCAAAGTTAGAACCCTTTAGCTTCGTATGGAAATTTAGTGTTCCCTATACAGTGAAAGTATTTGCATGGTTGGTATTTCATGGTAAGATTAACACTTGTGACATGGTCCAGAGGAGAAATCCTCATTCGGCACTGTCTCCCTCTTGGTGTATTCTCTGCAGGAACAACGGCGAAACATTAGATCATTTGTTGCTTCATTGTGAAGTGGCGAGTGCCTTGTGGAAAATATTGCTAAAGGAAGCGGGATTCTTGTGGGTCTTTCCAGCGCATTGTCAATCGTTGATGGCGGAAGACATGGTGGGGTTGGGGTCCAATAAAAAAGCAAAAGTTCTGTGGAGATGTATGGTGCTATTTTTATTATGGACCATTTGGATGGAGAGAAATTCTAGGATTTTTGAGGATAGGAGTATGGAATTGATTGATATTTTTGAAAAGGCTAAATACTTATGCTTCCTTATGGGCTTCAACAGAAAAAGAGTTTAAGGGTTTTCCATTCTCCTTGATCATTTTAAACTGGATGGATATAATTGGTATATCGTGGGTTGATGAGGATTAGAATTGTTTAGAGTTTGTATGGTTTACTTTTTATTTTCTGTTGTGTTTCTTATGTTGAGGATTTCACATCCTCTTTCCTTGTGATTGATTTATAATCAATGAAAAGGCCTTTTCTTATCATAAAATATTTCAAATTAAAGTCCTTTTTCGTTTATAAAAGATATAAGCATGGTGTGATCAAAGTGATGCATCTCACCCACAAAATATTTTAATTAATATCATTTTTTAAATTTTGCTATTCCATGGTTAAGGAAAGTTCATTATTTATTTATTTATTTATTTGTTTCATAATCTTTGTAATTTGTATGGAGAATATTCTGTAAGTTTTTCTTGGACCATTTAGTGTGTGTGTGTCTTCATATATATATATATATATATTTTATATTTATATATTATATATATATATTTAAATAGTGAGGTACAGTATCGTATACCTTATGTGGTTCTGTACGTTAGTATGGACGAGAGATCTCCTTATTAACATCTTTAGATATCAAACAGTTAGAATTCTTTAATCTGAGTCCTCGCTTTCTGAAGCCCTCTTGTCCTCTTATATCCAAACTGTTGTTCTTGTTTGTGAAATCTCTTATGGTTTGGTGATAGATACCTATGCGAGATGATTTAAAAAAAATGATGTACCTGTTGTTTTTTCTCTTTTTCTATAATTATGCTATGATAATAATAGGATTTCTGATTTACCTTTTCCTTCTACTTTACCTCCAGGTCCCATTGTGCTATCTGATAAATCTTGAGTTACCAGCATCTCTGTCCTGACCCCTTTGGTAGCAGAGAGTGAGGTTTAGGAAAGTCAGTTTGTCGTCATTGTTCACAAAGTTTCTTAAGATGGAAGACTTGAGCAAAGTCAACTGATTGAATATAACATATCAAGCTTGCTTATCAGAAGGCGATTGGTGATGTAAGTATAGTAAATGACCGGCTGGCCAGTCGAAGTATGAGGACGATGAACTTTCCAAAACGTTATTTAATCGTTATTCTGACCTTCATTTGCACATCCGTCTGCTATATAGAACGTGTGGGCTTCTCTATTGCGTATACTATCGCTGCTGATGCTGCTGGGGTAAATCAAATGAGCAAAGGCAAAATACTCTCTACATTTTACTACGGATATGCTTGTTCACAGGTGCCTGGAGGATGGGCAGCTCAGAGAATCGGGGGAAGAAAGGTTCTTCTCCTCTCATTTGTTTTGTGGTCAATGACTTGTGCACTAGTTCCGCTCAACCCCAATCTAGTTCTAACCTTGGTGATTGCCCGCTTACTCGTTGGCGTGGCACAAGGGTTCATCTTTCCATCAATTCACACGGTTCTAGCTCAATGGGTCCCGCCCCACGAGAGATCCAGGTCCGTTTCTCTCACAACCTCTGGAATGTATCTAGGTGCAGCTGCGGGGATGCTTTTCCTTCCAAGCTTGGTGAAATACAAAGGCCCTCAGTCTGTATTTCTTGCTGAGGCAGCACTAGGTGCCATGTGGTCTATGCTTTGGTTCACATATGCCAGCGACCCACCTCGCTCCGAACATCCCAAGGCCACGGCTGCTGGTTTTGGGGAATCTTTATTGCCGATTAAAGGGGTTCAAAAGTTTAAAGTAGAGAACGGAGGGAATTCTGTCAGAAGTTCAACCAAAATCCCATGGAAGAGAATTCTATTTAGCTTGCCGGTGTGGGCGATTGTGGTTAATAATTTCACATTTCACTACGCACTATATGTTCTGATGAATTGGCTGCCCACCTACTTCGAATTAGGCCTCAAGCTTAGCCTTCAGGAAATGGGGTCTTCCAAGATGATGCCTTATCTCAACATGTTTATTTTCTCGAATATCGGCGGCATGTTGGCCGACCACTTTGTGACCAAGAGAATCTTGTCTGTGACTAAAACCCGCAAGTTGTTGAACACGGTAGGGTTTGTAGTCGCTTCTCTTGCGCTGATGGCAATACCTGTCTTCAGAACTAGTAATGGAGCCGTGTTATGTTCTTCCGTGGCTCTTGGATTCCTAGCGCTTGGGAGAGCTGGTTTTGCAGTGAATCACATGGATATTGCTCCAAGATATGCAGGGATAGTGATGGGAGTTTCCAATACTGCCGGAACATTGGCTGGGATAATTGGAGTTGATTTTACAGGTAAACTATTGGAAGCGGCACGAGCAGCCGATTCGGAACTTTCTAGTGCAGAGAGTTGGAGAATGGTGTTTTTTATACCAGGGTTTCTCTGCATATTTAGTTCAGTGGTATTCTTAATTTTCTCAACAGGGGAGAGAATTTTTGACTGAGGGGAGGGACAAGTTTTTGGTTAGAAAAGCCAAGGCCATTTTACATAAAAATTATTTGGAAAGGTAATTATCAGCATGGAATGAAATGGAGAATATAATTCTTTTTTGAATATTGATGTATTTTTGACTGAATTAATTTTGCATATTTCCGGAACGTGGGTTTATAGAGTTAGTTTCATTCTTGTTTGATAAAAGTATTTTTCGAGTTGTAATCTTGTAATTCGATTGACCCACAACCCATACAGGATAATGATTATATTAAAAAAAAAAAAAAAAAAATTCAATTACGAATCGTGGAGCTGCTGTAAGCACCTTCTGGTGTAACTCTCTCTCTCTCTCTCTATGTTAACTATGTAACTTGTACCGACTATGGTCACAAGTGTTTATTTATTTATTTTCGCAGCAAAACTGGTAAGAATTATCATTATTGTTATTATTATTGTTAAGGAAGAAATTATTTTGCACAGAGATGATTTGGGGGCTCTGAATCGGAGGAGTCCGCATGATCCAATATTGAGTCTCGTATTCGGACCCCGCCTTTTTAGGCGTCATAGAGTCATGCCGGCAGGCCCCCAAATGCCGGAGACGACAACAACAACAAAGGCAAAAGGCAAAGAAATAGTAGAGAGAGAAGTAGTGGTGCAAGTACAAAGTTCACAAGATGAGTGGTGGTGTACTGTATATATCTAAATTGTTTTTTTGGGATCGGGATCAGGATCGGCACCTATAATCAAAGCACTTACTGCAATGTGTTTGTTGTTTTTCTTCTTTTTTGAATTTCAACTAAATAATGCAATCAAGACGGGTCTTTTTTCTGCAGTAGTGGACTAAGGTTTCTAACTTCCTCCCTTCTCTGTTTACGCAGACGCACAAGTGGCAGTGGTAGTGGTGGTGGAGCAGGAGCAGGAGCAGGAGCAGGAGAAATACGAGGACGACGACTTGCATTCTTACTAGTACTACCACACACCATTTCCACCATACTTGACAATATTACTATTACTACTATTATTTTACTCACTCTTCTTATTATTATTTCTCTCTCTCTCTTTTTCTCCATTTGACAATAATAATAATAATTTCTAGCTATTCCCTTTATTTATTTTTCATTCTTTTAGTATCATAATACTGTCCCTTACTAACTAAATATAGTACTGCCTTTTTTTTTTTAAAATAATTTTTTAAAATCTGGAATGCTTTGTTAACTGTGAATGCATAAGCATTGTTTCTCATAATTTCTCTTTAAAATGGTACCAAATTCTATTATATATAAATACATATAATTGTAAAACACTATATGGTTTATATAGAAGTGGTGTCTTTTAGATTAGGTTATTAAACTCTCTCTCTCTCTCTCTCTCTATATATATATATATATATATTGTATATTCTTGCGGTGGTGTGTAATGTATTATTTTGTGGTTAAATTAACATGTATAAGCAACACATTATTATAATGAAGAAAATCAATCATTCACAAATACAAATAACAACCAATAACAATAAAAATGATGACAGTGTTACTTAAAAAAAAAAAAAAGATGATGACAACGTTTTATTTTGGTTATATGTATGAAAAACGTATTTATATTTTTGTACACTTTTTTGGTTCATGAGGCGTACCCTTTTGCTTTATGTGTTGGACCTTCACATTGACTTGCTTTTCCTCTTGTGTTCGATGAGATTATCCTCGATCATAACCATACGCCACTCTCTGACTCTCAATCTTAATGCTCGTGTTTTAATGGATTCTTCCTCGTACATTACGAGTTCGATTTCCTTGGGGATTTGTGGGTCTTAGAACTTGGACTCCAGTATTTCATAAAATAAGGTTCGTATCATAGGCTGTGAGCTATATATATTTGATACTAGCATATACATAAGTTAGAATATGTTAGCATGCTATGTCATCTCTCAAAGATGTTCATCAGTTCTCTCTCAGTTCTTTTATTTTAACGGGAGAAGAGGTAAGTTGACGTTCATCATAGACTGTTCACATGTTTTGTGTCTATATGGTTTCTTCTTTTATTTTTATTTTATGTTTATAAAAGGATATGTTCCATGTCATTTTGATATGTGCATTTGAGCATTCATAATATTGCTTCACAAACATGTTTACACAAGGTAAAGTTATTGTACCCTTATTTCCTATTTTAAATTGAAGTGTGAAATATAGCTTAGTACCTGGATAGACAAAGAATGCGTATGATTTATCCAAAAAAAGAAAAAGAAAAAAGAAAAAAGAAAGACTGTAAGTGAAATCGCTTATGTCAAACTGCAAAGGACCTCTTTTAAGATGATACTATGAAAATATCTCACTGAGATAGACTTAAAAAGGTTTTTTTGAGATGACATTAAGAAAAGGGTGTCACTGAAATAAGACTGAAATGAAGAGTGTCGCATTAGAATGTATCTCTAATGAGACATACACGACCTATCGAATACTATATCCGATTTAACACTTGACGATAGAATGGTTTTGATTAAAAATATTTCAAAGTAACTGAAATGGATACAATAAAAATATGTTAATTTTATACATGATTGCATTTATGCATACAATTCTACTTACCATTATCATCATCCAACATTAAAAAAAAAAAAAAAAAAATACAAACCTCCCCTGAAAGAAGAGGAAAACCAAAAATTATGTAATATTTCGCAGTTGAAACAAATTGAAATCCCTCAAATCACTTATCACTGGAAGCGAGCATTTTTCTTTCCTTAGTCTTGTAAACTACTTTCCCTCCTTAATTTGTCCCATTCTTTTATCTATTTTCTTTTCTTTTATTATTATTATTTTTTTCTCTGGCGCTAGGATCCTGATTCCTGGGGGCCAAAATTTATTATTATTTTTGTTGTCGTTTAATGCTTAAATATTGTCGTTTGACTTGTCTATTGCCTTTCTATGGTTAATGTTCCGTACGTCTTTTTCTTGTCGTCGCCTTCTTGACTTTTGTTGTCGTTCCCGTTCTCGTTTTTAATTTTTCCTGTCGTTTTTCATTTTCTTGTCCAATATAATTGATGTGTTTTGCCGTTTAACTTGCATCTACTTTTATTGGTTATCAATCTATATTCAATTTCAAGTTATCACACAATAGAGACAAGATGCATAATTATATATCTCCGCTAAATTTTAGTCAAATAGCATAGACCTAAGTATTTTAAAAGAAGAAAAAAAATAATTAAATAAATTGCTACAAACCACAAATTCTTATAGACATCCTGCTTTAATATCATATTAGTACATTATTTATCTCAAAAACCTAAGTTATTATGGTTGTAATTTATGAGATTATAACATATTTATATGTTCATAAAATTTATAATTAATTATATATTTAAATAATATTAATAAGACAAAGAGGTAGAAGATCTTAATCAATATATACAAGAACAATAATATTAATATTAATGTTAATTAGGTGCTTTCAGGAACAGAGGACGTCTCATGCATTGTTGATAACATGTACGAAAACAAACATCATATTGGTCTCTCTCTCTCTCTCTCTCTCTCTCTCTATATATATATATATATATAATATGTCGTCCTCAATGCTTACAAGCTTCGTGAGCCCTTTCAGCACAAATTCTGCTCTCTTTGGAATGGCTGGTGGTGGCCGATAATTAATAAAATCACTGTCATCGTTTTCACTGAATATTAATAGAGGACTAACATTGGAATTAAAAATAAGATGATCATAATCAAGTGATAAATTGATGTTAATTTGGTGAAGTGGATTGAAAATATATAACTACAACTATGATCGAGTACATAAACATTATAATTACGACAATAACCTCTCTCAATCTCGTTTCCATGTATATATATATATATATATATATATATGTAGTGTACTCTTTTTTTTTTTATTTTTTATACTTCTTTCTTTTTGTTTGTCCACCAAATTTGTTAATATCATGCATGCATGCAGATTTTAACTTCTTATTCCAAGATCATGACTCGCACTTGAGGACAAGGATAATAAAATAAAAGAAATAGAAAAACACTTTAAAATTGTTATGAGAAGTGACTTAATATTAGAATGTAAGGTCTTTTCTCTCCCCCCAAAAAAAAAATATATATATAATTAAATTAATGAAGATGAAAATGAAAATGAAAGGCCTGCTGGATGTAACTACATGATATTATCAATTAGATTAATTGTACGTTGATCTTATAATGTACATTATCATCAAAAGCCTGTTTATAAAAACTTAATTTCGTTTATCTATAACAATAACTCATATACTTGAATCATCCGTGTTAAAAAAGATTAGTATATGCAATGACGAAAAAAAAAACTAGGAAAGACATACATATTTATATATACACATATATAGTTTTGCGTGTAATTTTTCGTTAAAAGTAAAGATCAGATATATTATATTTCAAACGTTTCAATACACCTTCAATCGAACAATATAACAAACAACATAATCATTCTATTTTTAAAATGGTAACGACCTAAATCCAATTCTGAGGCAAATTAATAAGCATATATATATATATATATATATAGTTAAGATTATTAAAGACAAGTTAAAATTCTTTCCGGTTCCTTTTTTCATTTGTCCCTTAGAAATTTGAGAAGTTGATAACTTAAATTAAGGAAAAAAAAGATCTTCTGTCTAATTTCGTCTAATTTTCAGACAAAAATGCTAATGGTAGAAAACTAAAAATGTCGTAATGCATCAAAAGATAAATCTTCATTTATATAAATTGCACAGTTGCAGATCTATTATGTTTTCAGGAGCTTGTTCTGCTAGGTTTTATAACTCAAATTAGTTTTGGTTAACTTTCGATTTTGGTGAGTTTGGATAGTACCCATTGAGAGTTTATAAAGAGGTCTTTTTTGTTTAAGGTTCTGTGTGGTTGAGTTTGATGAGAGTCTGAACTCGAGAGTGTAAGTTGATAGAATTTAATTCAAGGTGGAGATTGTTAGAATTTATACTTAGATTAGTTTTGGGTAATTTTTCATTTTGTGAGTTTGAATAGTGCCATTTGAGAGTCTATAAATATGCCTTTTTTTATTTAGGGTTCTATGCATTTATGGATAATAGAGAAAGTGTGTCTCGTTTTGGAAAAAGTAAGAAAAGAGATAGGCAAAGGGTATAAGGAGTTTTGGATATAGAGAGATTAAGAGAATTTAATGAGTATGAAACTATGAAGTCGTTAGTAAATTTACTCTCCTTCTCACATAAATGCAGGTAATTTTGTTGAATTACGTAAATCTTTGACTTTTCTCTGTTTTTGTTTAAGTTTATTTTTCTGTTCTCGTTTTGCATTGGTATAAGGGGTGTTTTTCCCAACATTTTCAAACCTTGTCTAGGGGCCTTGGGCAAGTGCAACTTTAATAACAGATTAAAAAAAAATGCGCTTAGATTCACACAGACAATCACAAATTTGAAGCATCAAGCATGCAATGTAGTTATGAGTTTCACTGGTAATTACCACGAATATTATATATAAGTTCAAATATCATATAATTATGTGTCGACGAAAAGTTTTGGTCGGGAAAAAACATTTGCCAAGCAACAACTATTTTCAGCAGTGGAAACCTAATAATTTATTCTCAAGTGTTGGAATATCAAATAAATTATTATTAGGCCCCACTCGTAAAATCTTACTAAATTTTTCGTATTAATTAATAAACTAACACTACGAGGTCTAATGTTAGTATTTTTATTTGGTTTACTAAAATTTGAGAATCTTTTATTCATGTGGCATATATATAATAACTATAGGGATACTTGAAAGAACATGATATCATGTGTGTGTGCGATTGAGAAGGGGCTGGTTGTGGAAGAAAGATGCGCCTACCTAGACTTTGGGCCACCAATATATATATATATATATATATATATATATATATATATTCGTGTAATTGTTCTTGCATGTGGATCAATTAATGTAGAAAAGTGCATGCATGGTACTTTTTGTATTTTTCGTTCATGTTAATTTGCTTTACCCCGCGTTGTAAAAAAAAAAAAATGTAATAGATAAATAAATAAACGGGGAAAACTGTGGTAGAGCTCCAATGAGGAGCACTATCAATAGTAATCCATCCAACGGCTAAAGTTGATTGTGTGAGTAAATGAACGATTATGATTTAAGATGCATCTAATGTTAATATTGTTTCATATACACACAATCCTTTATTTTATTATTTATCGTCCTATAGTTTAACCATTCTATAGTTTAGCCCCTTACATGTAAGACCCATTTCACGAACCGTTCTGATCAGTTGATAATTTTGTGAAAGATTCTTGTGAAAGGTTTGATTAACTCCTAATTTATTACCCTGGAATTTTCTAGTTTAGAACTTCAGGACATTATGACTATCCTTGGGTTGGATGAATTATTCGAAGAAGATTGCTTAACCGTAGCAAGAGCACGAAAAATTGAACGTTTCTTGTCACAACCTTTTCTTTGTAACAGAAGTGTTTACCGGTTCCCCAAGAAAATATGTTGGTCTAGTAGAAACAATTAGAGGGTTTAAATTGATCTTTTCTGACGAATTAAATGGTCTTCTTGAACTGGCTTTTTATTTGGTAGGTAATTAGTTGTCACGATATAAATCAGGCTCAAAGGGATTATATAGAGTGGGATATTTAATTGGTGTAGAGTTTATGTATCATTTTTTAGATCAACCCAAAATTTGATATGGCATAGTTATAGTTTAGTCTTTTTTGTATTGATGCATCATAAATTTATAAATCTATAACAATTTTCACTCTATTGATAAATAATATTGATTTTTTTAATAAAAATTGACACTATACTTATATATAGATTGTTAGTTAACAAAGATAAAAATGAATATTTATATCATGAATTAACAATCAATGTACAAATCACATATCATTTTCCTTCAAAAGATTAATAATATTGTCAATGGGGTACAATTTGCTATATATTTATAAAGTTCAATATGTAAATTATCAAAATACAAATTGTAACTTTATGATAAATTTAGGGTGTATCAATGTAAAATAGTCTATATATTAATGAGTACTTGAATTGGGTATCCCACTGGGTTATTTATAACTCCCCCAATACAACTCTCGATCGGTAATATTTCATGAAATATTATTGTTACGCTAGTTTTTGTAAATATTACAATTGGTAAAAGTAAGGAATAATTAGTAATAATAGTTAATAGAAGTTCTTCCCAATTATTGTTTCATTGTTCAAAATCATAGACAAAATGTAATTATACTTATATATAAATATATATTATACTAAAAAACTAAAAGTAGAATATAAATATATATATGTATGATCTGAAACAATACTGACAATTAATAAATAGAAAGCTATATATGGGAATTTGTCATATATATAAAAGGAGAAGACAGTATCATGATTAATAATAATTGTTAAAGAGCATCTAATTAATTGGTAAATTTAACAAAAACTAGTCGAAATAAATGGAGGGGGAACTTTGGAACCCATTTTTTGTGGCTTTGGGAGGAGAAGAATATATAAGCTTGCCCAAAAATTCTTGACTTGGAGAATATGACTTACTGGCTCTAGTTTGAGTTAACAAGATTCCTATAACCTTTTTTATTCTCATTCCAATTAAAAGAATCTTTAGCAAACTACCTTTTTTTTTTTTCTTTTTTAATTTCTTTTTTGGGTTTTTCCACAACCACAAGGGAATGGCATTATTCCGTGGTCATTTCTCACTTTATCTGCCATATTATTGGCCGATACCAAACCAACTTCTGTGGTCAACATTATATCAAAACCAAATACTCAGCCAATTCTCTGCTTACGCGTGTTTTTTTTTTTTTTTGTTGGTTTTTTGACTGGTCCTTCTCATGATTCTTCTTCTTCTTCTTCTTGTTCTTCTTTTCTTCATCTTAAAAAAAAAAAAAAAAGAAAGAAAAAATCTTTTATAAGCATATGAATATGAATTTGTTCTACTTTTAGGGCTTCTTCTTGTCCTCCAAACTGAATTATATTAAACGTTAAAGAAAACCATAAAAGGAAAACGCAAGTACAATGTAAAACAATTTTAATATACATTATTATATGCTCCATCTGTGGTCTAAAGCAAGGAATAACGCTTCATTGAGGAAGAAGATATATATGTGTAATTACAGTTACACACACACACACACATATAGATCATACATAAAAGCTAAGTTCGCTTTTTGAAGTATTCCTTCTTGTACTGTACAGACAGTACAAAGCATATTACAAGGAGCAATATTGTGTTGGCAACATCAGGAAAAGCTAACCAAGTACCTGGGATATAGTACCATTCTTTACATATATATATATAGATATATTCATATAGTTGCTATATATATACGTGACCATTCGTCCTTTAAAACCAATGACGTCAAATAAAGAAAACGTAATCCAATTATATCTGAACTTAGTTATTTTCTTCAGACGAGTGATAGATTAAAACTAATTAGAAAAGTATAATATAGAATTACTACGTCATTTCTAATTTTAAACTTAATGTGTGCATATGAAAAGAAGAAAACATAGTATAGAATTACTTAATGTGTGCATACGAAAATAATTGCTTAATGTGTATGTGTACGTACACATACTATAGAATTATATAAGAAAAGAATAAAACAAAAAAAAAATGGAGAAAAGAATACACGGATATTTGATGTGAATGTACTTATTCACGGACTACAAACAAAAAGAATAATTCACTAGTAAAAATTATTATAAATGAGCTCTATATATAAATAAAAGTTACAATATAAAAAATTGGATAAGTTATGTAATACTAACAAATCAACTAAAATAAAAAGATTTCCTAATTTAAAATAAATACAAATAAATTCAGAATTCCTAATAAAGATAATTATATAACCAAAAAAAAAGCTTATTCTAATATAAATAATAAGTTTCCATAATATATAATATCTATAAAACATGAGCGACAACGTACGTAGGACCACTTATTTTTGTAAGAAGAATTTCTATAATCTGGTCATTTGTTCAAAAAAAAATTTTCCTCAAAATAATATCCAGCTTCATCAATTTATATCCCATGAAAAAGAAGTCACAATGTTCGTCGCTTTCCGAACAATTATGCATGCGCTTGTTTATTATAATGACTCATAATCCTTTTCAGGCGCTCATTAATCCGTCAAATTAGATTGTGTTGTCACTGCCATTCTCTAGAGATCATCATCTCTCAGACTAGTACTGGTAGCTTTTAATTGTCGATTAGGTTTTTTTCCGCAATGACTTCAATCCATGTCTCCCAACATGCGCAAATGTGGAGTATTCTTGCTGAGACATGGTTTTATATGTAGACATATATATATAATACTGGCACATATATATTAACAAATACAAGTTTTTCCATCAAACTAACTATTTCCTGGAATTAATTGGCGATATATATTAAATTAATATATAAAAATAAATATATATAAATATATATATGTATATGTATATGTTATATATTCGGATTCTTTTGAAAGAGTTTGGGTGATGATGCTGTATGGTAGAGTGACTGGGGAGGGAGGGTACCCAAGTAAAGCCCCCTCTTCATCATCTTTTGGCACTTTTGCAAATATTTGCAATATCCACTCACAAATAAAAAACAAAACAAAAAACAAAATAGAAAGATATATGGATAGATATTTATTCTTTGCATGCCGGTCCACACTCCACATGCCAACCTGAAACTATTTTGGAATGAATTCTGCCTTTTTTTTTTTTTCTTTTTTATAAATTTTATTTTAAAATTATTATGGCTCAGACACCTTTACCTAAAGTCTTTCTTCTTTGGATTCTCTCAAAAACGGCTTATAAGTATAATATTCTCCCAAATCGGAATCACTTTGATTTTACTGCAAAAAGGTCCCCCAAACCCAAACTCATACATATCTATCATTTGTTCTAGGAATTATTACACCGAATATTTACTCATATTTCTGCTTTATTTGCTAATTAATATCTGTATATCTATACATCTATATAGCTCGTAATCATCATCATTTATTCTCTCTCTCTCTCTCTCTCTCTCTCTCTCTCTCTCTCTCTCTCTCTCTCTCTCTCTCATGCATATATATTTGTTTATATGACATACAAATTCTTGCAATCAACATGGGTTAATTCATTTGTATTTGGCATAATTAAATCGTTTTAAACATCATCTCTTGGGAACCTTATAAAATGGGTATCTCTAACAATATATATATGCATATATATCTAGACTAGATATATGTGTCTGTTCTCATTCTTCCCTAGCTAGTATCGATGCTCTACCCCATATGTAGGTTTATCTAATCATATATTATAAACATACCACTCACTCAATATACCCTAAACTATACATATGTATACAATGAATTTATTCCGCAATATCTGTACACTATGACCCAATTCTACACATACATACATACATATCTACTACAGTATATGCATATAACTATATATAAATATATATACATATATATGTATATGTCCATTACTCATAAATTTTATAAACAGCTATTCACCACCCGCCAACCAGTTCGCTTGATACGGAATAATGAACATGTAGCTGACACTTGCTCATATGTGTGTGTGTGTGTGTGTGTGTGTGTGTGTATAGCTGCATTTTTCGAGTAACAAAATAATGAGATTCTAGAATCTATAGAGTAATTTCTACCCAAGTAACTTGTTATAAGTATATATGTGTGTAAATATATATACATATGTAGGTATACATAGAGAAATAACTAGCTAGAGACGATTTGCACATATGTATATTGAAAGCCTTTATCCTCATCTACATACATAGATGAATTTAAAGAACGTCAGTTCCATGCCTTAATTAATTAATTCTGCATGCATATGCATGCATGAGTTCATTATGTATATGTGTATATATACATATATTACATATTAACTGTTTGTCATCATAATAAAGATATGTTATGATAAGCTGGTTTATAAATTAATTGGTCTAGAAAAAAAGTTTGGGGGGGTGCAAAATAAGAAATTTTAATTACCAAGGAGAAGATATGTGTAGGGAAAGAGAAGATCATAAGAAGATGACATAGAATCTAAGAAAGCCAAAAAAGAAGGCATAAGTCAAGAGCAAGACAACACAAAGTGGTCCTTTGCTTGGCATGTCTTTGAACAAGTTTATATGCAAGTATACAAGCAAGTACAACCCTCAGCTATATGTATTTAATTTCATCTTCTTTTTCCTTTGCATTTTTCTCATTCATTCTTTCTCTTCTTTCATTCTTTCTTTCAACCCATTTGCTTACGATCCCATCCCCTTACAAAATTGGTGTCTTAATTTTGTTTTTTTTTAATTTGTGTGAGATATTATAACAACCAGGTGATTTAAATATAATATTTTTCAATCATACTAGTCATTTAAATCAATATATAAATAATATCTATTACAAGATTCTAAATAAAAAGTTACATATAAATCAACTAATTATTGCAAATATCAAATAGAAAGTTATTATAATTGTCGGATGCATCTACCTATTGAATAGAGGGTTTTCTTATTTTTTTATTTTTAAATATTTTGCTGGAAGGCCACATACATGTGTGCATAATAGTCATATAGCCGGCCGGCTGTCTTATGCCAGTTGATGAAGAAATTTATTAGAAGACTTTAAGGCCTTTTAGTTTTTCTCCTTCTGTACTTCTTTTTTTTTATTTTTTTATTTTTTTAATTATAAGGTTATAATAATAATAATATTATTATTATTATTATTATTATTATTAATGTACAAAACATCTGAATAAGTACCAAACTTACTGAAGGAGACAAAATGGAATGTGTTCCTTATTCCATTCCTTTCCTCCAAATTACAATCTCCAAACGAAGAAGAGCATCTCTTCCCACCATGCATGTATTTATTATGCATGTATTTTCACTCCCCATTAATTTCCAAAGCTTCTAGCTAGCTTAAAAGGTGCTCCAAGTCAAACCCGAATCTTCTTCTTCTTCTTCTTCTTCTTCTTTACGAATTCATTCTCCAAATTAAGGGGGAGTTTGGTGGAGTAGTTTGAGTTGAGATTTTTAAGTTGGAATAGTAAATTTTTTTGAATTTTCAGAAAAGACAAAAAATTTTTTGGGAAAAGACAAAAAGTTTTTGGGAAAAAGACAAAAAAAATTTTGAGATGAGATGAGATGAGTGGGTGTACCAAATGAGGCCTAAATATACAGAGGCAGTACTTAAAACGTTCTTTTCTTGTCCCCCATCTCCACACTTATAATCTTATATCAATTATATAATACTAAGCTATCCTTTGACATCCTTATTGTGCTCTAGATCTTTTACAAAAATTTAAATTTACTATTTGAACTTATGATCCAAATAATATGGCCTCATATTATTTAGTAAGATACATATTGTAATTTTTAAACGGGATAAAATAAGGGACTATTGGTGCTTTCTTACTTTATTTTACTTTTAAGTTTTCCATTTCTTTTGTTTTTGGAAATTATGGACCAACCAATAGAACAAATTAAAGGAGTGTAATAAACCCCTAATTCTACTTTAATGTCGAACCCGTTTTTACAAGCTCCCATTACAATTCGCAAGTCATTAACTAAGAATATCGAACCTTGGATCCAAATATAGACATCATAATCGTTGTATCCACTTATCGAATTATAATATATACATTATTATACTTTATTTGACAACTGGAAAAACGACTCCAATGCCACATTGAAGGTCATATATACATGCGAATTATAAGATGACAAATATATTTTTAATCATTTTATGATTGTGTTTCGTAATATGTGTTTAAGCAAATCTGAGAATCTTCCTAAAGAAGGAAACGAAAGGGACTGGCCATATTGCATTGAAGGTGGGGTTTCAACACAAAAGCGACAGTTTGATTCCCTTTAAATTCAAGTCAGAAAAATTCCTCTCTCAATTTTGGGAATGAGATTCTCTCTTTTATAAGCTTTGCCAGGAGGACGAATATATTTATATATATATATATATATGAATGCTCGTTATAGCAAGGAGATATATAATACATTTATGTAAACAAATATAAATGAATGAATAAATAAATGGATATGAATAAAATTGGTGGAAGAATTCTGAATTCGGGTACCATATGCAAGGCATATATATATATATATTATATCTTAGTATATATTTGATTTGTTTCTGAAAGTCGATGTTGTAGCGCACATGAAATTTCAGTGGATATAAAATAACTGCTTGAGAATGTAAAAAGTAAGAGCAACAAGAGGGGTCCCACAATTGGCAAGGCAAGGGAAGGGACAATTTTATATCTCTCTTTTCAAGTCTCTGGTGAATATTTTAGGACAAGATTCTATACCCATCACTTGCTCTTATAAAGCCAATGCTTGAGCTCTTGTTTGGTTTGTGAGAAAGTAATTTACCCATTACATAGAGAAGAAGAAGAAGAAGAAGAAGAAGAAGAAGAAGAAGAAGAAGAAGGAAACAAGCAAGAAACTACTACCACCACCACTACTAGTACATGAGTTTGCAGATGTCGCAGTCCTAATTGCCAAAATTCATCCGCTTATCGGAATCAAGGGAATAGAAAAGCCGACGCTTTAACATACGTCAGGTAAGAACATTTAAACAGTTCAATCATTACGACGTCTAGAGATGAAGATCATTGAGACTAATGATGAGCTCTAGGCTTGGTTAATTCTACAGCCAATGCTTCCCAATATCTAAGATGAATGGTTCATGATGAGTACTCTACATAGCATATAGACAATGAGCGTATTACATACATACATATATATATATATATAACTTTTTTTCTCACGCTAAAAGATTAAAAGTTATAGGGATAGAGGGTGGCGTATTTAGTTGAGGAAGCCCCCACTTGCAGAAAAAGTCTTATTGTTCAGGAAATATTCTTTCTTTTGCACAATACGATTAAAAGATTTCTGATAATCAATTCTGGTATTTCTAAGACAGATAAGATCAAGAAGTAGTACGTACTACGTAGTGGTAGTAGAAGAAGAAGAAGACAGATCATGATGTATCATCACCACCAACATCAAGGAAAGAATATGCACCTATCTTCTTCTCCAAGGATGGCTACCAATAATATCCCTCCAGAAAGGCATTTGTTTCTGCAAGGCGGGAATGGCCCCGGGGATTCAGGTCTAGTCCTCTCCACCGATGCCAAGCCCCGCCTCAAGTGGACCCCTGATCTCCATGAACGTTTTGTTGAGGCCGTCAATCAACTCGGAGGAGCAGACAGTGAGTTTTCTTTCTTTCTTTCTTTCTCTTTTTTTTTTCTCCTCATCTACAAGACACACCATCACGCCCACCACCATCTCATGATACCATCATGACCAAGATAATCGCCCTTATTCCAAATGTTGATTCTTTCCAATGCAGAGGCTACTCCCAAAACGGTAATGAAACTTATGGGAATTCCGGGACTCACCTTGTACCACCTCAAAAGTCACCTTCAGGTAATTTGATTCAAGATTCCATTATTACATGTCTCCCACATTGAATTTTTAACCGTCAGATTCCAACTTTAAAGTCATCGAGTGTTAAGATATCATAATTCAAAGCTATGCAACACTGATATTGGTTAATATGTTTACAATTTGTATTCTACCGAAGAATTGTCTCTTTCCTATACCTATACACACACACGCATATATATATATACACACACACAGACACTAGACAGTAAAGATGAAGATATACCAAATTTTGATCATAATCTTTCTTCTTGCAGAAGTATAGGCTGAGTAAAAATCTTCATGGACAAGCTAATAGTACTGGAACAAACAAAATTGGTAAGAAAACGCACATATTTTATGTTCAGTAAACAGTTAATTATATTCTGTAGCCTAATTAGTACTTTTGTATCAAGCTAATCATAAGTAAAACTTAAACTTACAATGCGTACATGAGATAGTAATGGCCTAGTTTAATTTAGGTCCGGGTGGAGCTGTTACAGCTGCAGATAGAATATCAGAAGCAAGTGCAAATCAGTTGAACAATTTAAGCATTGCACCTCATCAATCAAATAAGTAAGCATGTGTATACATACATACATATATAAATATATATATATATATATACTGAATTTGTCATGATGAAATATATAAGTTATTTGACAAGTTCTAAATCAAATCCTTGGTTAATTAAATATTGCAGAGGCTTTCATATAAGCGAAACACTACAGATGCAAATTGAAGTTCAGAGAAGGCTTCACGAGCAGCTTGAGGTAAAGGCACAATATTATTGATGTTGGAACTTTTCAATTTTTGCTTTAACAACATTTTTCAGAAAATTCCACTCTATCAATCTATTGTTTCAGCTAATTAATATTCCATTTATAACATTAAGTCCAAGATTAATTCACGTTAAAAATAAAAATAAAAATAAAAATAAAAGAGAGAGAGAGAGAAAGTCCAAGATTAATTTGTTGAGTCCTCTGATGGGGAGAATATGATCCCACATTCATTTTCCCAAGATTTATTTAAAATTCTGTTCGCATTTTATGTCACTCTTAAGATTGTAGGGAGGGTTGATATTTAGAACCCTTAATCTAACAACATAATTTTTAAACTAAACCAGGTTCAACGACACTTGCAGCTCCGCATCGAAGCTCAAGGAAAATACCTACAAGCGGTGTTGGAAAAGGCACAGGAGACGCTCGGGAGACAGAACTTGGGAGCAGTGGGACTTGAAGCGGCCAAAGTACAACTCTCCGAACTGGTTTCAAAAGTATCAACTCAGTGCCTGAATTCTGCGTTTGAGGAGCAAGGGCTATGCACGCAACCGACTAGTCAAGCACAAGGAACAAGCCAGCAGCAGCCGAACAACGATTGCTCGATGGACAGCTGCTTAACTTGTGAGGGATCGCAAAAGGAGCAAGAAATAGCACGAAATACCAGTAGTGGGATAGTGCTGAGGCCTTATAACAACACGACGACAAGTAGTAGTGCATTCTTGGAGCCGAAATGGTACAACGAAGCAAAGGATACGGACATGTTTCTCTCAGAAAGAAGAATGTATCCCGTGGAAAGAAGCTTCGACACGGGGTTATCAATAGGAATTGGAGTCGACGGGGGAGAAAAAGGGAAAGGTGGGAAGAGTAGTAGAAGTAGTTATACAGAGGGAAATAGGGAGAAAGGAAGCGGAAGGTCGTGGGAGATGGACGAAGAGTATGTGGGTGGAAAGAGCGGGGGGAGAGGGAGATCAGCGGAATGGGGTGGTGGCAAAATGGAGGAGGACGAGGACGACGAGGAGGAGGAGGAGGAGAAGGAGAAACGGTGTGAAACATGCAGAGTACCAACATACTACTATGGAACAAGTAGTAAAGTGCTGGACCTGAATAATGCTCATCATGATCATGAAAACGATTCAACTTCAAGCTGCAAACACATTGACCTCAATGGCTTCAGCTGGACCTGACTTTTGCTAATTTTGGAGGTTTCATGAATCGAATTTCATCTCCTCAATTTGCAATCTGATTACTAGCTAGGAGGACGGCAGGCTCGGGGTGGAATAAGTTGAGAATGAAATGACCATTTTAAGGAATAAATAAAATTTAAAATAAAAAACAGCAAGATTCAAAAGTGCATTTTTAAGTTAGACAAACAGACAGACATGTGACTTTTACATTTATAGGTCATCGAATGTAGTTGTTTACCAATATTTTCATATAATAATAAAAAATATATATATACATTATCAACTTTGAGATTTCCCAGTATTTGTAACCATTCTAGATTGTCTCAATCCAACTAAAAAATACGGTGTCTGTTCAACATCTCTCTTCTGTTCTTCTTTCTTTGAAGCCTTGTTTCTTTTGTTGTGGAACAGAACAGAACATGACAGAACAGAGATAAGCTCTTTGATACGTTAGTATTTAATGTAAATGTAAGAAAGAATTTGATTGGGAACAAGAAGAAAGCAATCCTATTTAATTTGACTTTGATTATTGAAACGGGATTGGAATATGAGATATGATGATGCGACACTATCACCTAGAGAGAGATATATATATATATATATATTTCATTTAGCTATTGCTTAATTAACTATTAATTGTAAGAATTGGATAGGGAATAAAAGACTATTACTTTAATTCTTTATTTATTATCATTTAATTTATATATATATAATTTTTTTCAGCGTAAGTTAGGAGTAGAAAAAAGATTGAGATGTTATGTAAATCGTTTCAATGATTATAGTATGATATGCGCGGTACATTCGGTGTTACCACACAAAAAAATGAAAAATGAAAAATAAAAAATGAAAAAAAAGCCACGTAAGCAGGGTAGAGATATATATATATTTATAGAGAGAGAGAGAGAGAGAGAGAGAGGAAAAATGTGATAATTAAAAAAAAAAAAAGGCATATGAAGACAAAATAGAGAAGGCAACAAAATAATATCTTGAAAGAGAAGAGAGGGCGGGGAAGTAAAAGGATTAGGCTTTAAAGCAAAGTAGCAAAGTGGTAAATGTGTGGAGGAAGAGCGAGTGCTGTTTTTCTTAAAAACCAAAAAAATAAATTTATAAAAAAAAAAAAAAAAAAAAGGGTGGAAGGAGTAGAAGCACTGGTAGTCTGCGAATGATGGGTTCTTCGTCACTAGTCTCCTTATCTCTTCCAAAACCAAACCACCTCATTATTAAGGCTTCTACCACCGCACCAACACCATCAACAATTGCAACTCCGGAGAGCTTGAACGACAGATTCGGGAGGAAAGGCATTAAGTTCTTGGAGTCGGCAAACGACACTCCGATTGTCGAGCTCACCGTCAGAAACGGCAGCTCTGTCAGGCTACATATACCTAACGCCCACGTCACTTCCTACAAGCCTAAGGTTCACTGGACCGATGACGGCTTTGAGGAGGTTCTCTTCACTCTTGGTTCCAAAGGTGGCATTGGCTTGGTCCTCAACCATCTCTCCTCTCTACCTCTTTCCAAATCTAGTCCTCCTTCTTCTCCTTCTCCTTCTCTTAATCTCTCTGCTTCTGAATGGAAAGTCAAAGATGTTGACTCCGATGCCATTGACGCGCTTCAGGTTTCACTCTTCGATCTTCTTGAATTTTTGGAACTTTTTAATTTCTTTTATTGGTTCTATATTCCATGTCATAGTTCATTATGATCAAGTACGGTAACGACGTCTAAATTAGTTACAGTTTGTGTGTGTGTGTGTGCGTGCATGCGTTAAAAAAAGGTTGAATTGAGCTGCAGCAGTGGATCACTGGACTTAACGTATGTTGTGACACTCTATCCACTGAGCATGGCCACTGCAGTCATAGTTAAGAACAAAGGCACAAGAGATGTGACCATGACCAACGCAATCCTCACCCATTTCAAGTTCAAGAGAAGGAATGGCGCCGCAATCCAAGGCCTCCGAAGCTGTTCCTACTGCACTCACCCTCCTTTGTCTTCTCCCTTCGAGTTTCTGTCCCCTGCCGAAGCCTTGAAACCCGACCCTTCCCCTTCTTCTGATTGGTTATTCTTTGGTCCCGAGCCAGAGAACAAACCCGGCGTGTGGACTGACCAAGACGTACCTTTCACCATTCTCAAAAACAAGCTCAGTAGGGTCTATGCTGCTCCTCCTAAGGAGAGGTTGAAGGCTATTTATAACACTCCGCCTTCCAAGTATGAGACCCTTGACCAGGTAAATAACTCAAAAACAATTTGTTCATGGACAAAAACAAATGACTTTTCTTCTTCTTCTTCTTCTTCTTCTTCTTCTTCTTCTTCCTCTTCTTCCTCTACGCGAGGGCGAATTGAAATAAACAAATATTTGTATGCACTTTGTTTGCAGGGGCGTGAGCTGTTCTTTAGGGTGATTAGGATGGGGTTTGAAGACATCTACGTGTCGAGCCCTGGTTCGTTGGCGGAGAAATATGGAAAGGAGTTTTTTGCTTGCACTGGCCCTGCTTCAATCCTGGTGCCTCTGGTTGTGAAACCTGGTGAAGAATGGAGAGGCGCCCAAGTCATCGAACATGATAATTTGTAAAACCCCCCATCTTTTTATCTTTCAAATACCATTATTCCATCTGCTCTCTCTCTTTTTCCCTCCTATTTTTCTCTGTAATTTTAACATTTTGTGTAATAGCATTCTACAAAGATCTCATCCCTTGGTGCCACTATAATTTTACCTAGATATCAGTCTTTGAATAACGATATTATTTACTAGCGTACACTATTCCTTGCACATGGGAAATTCTTTTCAGCGTGATATTTGAAGATGTAGTTATGTATGACTACTTATTACTTACTCAAAATTCTTTTCATTTTTTTCTTTCTTTGTTTCAACTAAGGACTTCTTTGGTAGTAAGAAGTTAATGAGGAATAGAGATTGGAGAATTTTACAGCAAACAGATTTGTACGAGGGATTTAAAATCCTCTATACAGACTCCAATTTTCATGCTTCTGCAGTTGGAAGAATCAGAGTAAGGAACGCAAGCATAGAGATTGCAAGGATGCACGTACTTAGATCTTTTGCACGAGGAAATAGTGATAACAGGAAAAAAAAAAAAAAAAAAATCAACTTCACATCCTAATGTTTGGTTGACAATGATAAGTTACAGATCATGATAAGAAAGATTTTTGGTAATAATAAGGTACTAATTACTACTAGAAAAGAAAGAATCTGATACATAAGACTGAGTAAACTAAGTTGGCACCAGATAATGGCCATCAAATTCATCAAGGTCACTCATCCCAACTAACAAAGTAAACACGGCAACTAATGCAAAGAGCAGATAAAAAATCAATTTTAAGGCAGGCCTGTGATGATGCTTTTTGTTTCCAGAATTTGGAGCTCGAGTTTCATGATCCTGAAGAATCACCTTATCACTCACTTTGTGCTCATCAGCATGAGCAGGAATGTCATTGGTCGATGACATAGATTCACCGTTGCCTTCTAATGCCTTCTCAAAATTTTGGTCGCATCCAGAAACTGGGCTCCACTCAAAATCACTGAGTGATAGACTCCTCAGCCTTCTTCCTAGTTTCTCAGAACGGTCAGAGTTCATATTGTTAGTATCTTGAAGAGAGTGGACAAGCTTCCTTGGAGTTCTGAAGATTATGTTGTCAACGTTGATTGAAGTGCGCGACCTCTGGAACACAACATTCAAAATATATCAGTCTTCTGAAAACCAAAAAATATAAAAATATAAAAAGCTATTTATCACCACTAAAACTGTCGTATAGCGCTCCAATTAAAAAAAAAATGTCGTACAGCATAGTGGGACTGAATTTTCTACCTAACTCATTTGCGGTGATGTATCGCCAAACGATAAAGATAATTGCTGTAGTTTTCAAAAACATTTCCAAATATTACTAAAAAGGAAACCACAAAAGTTTACTTCTGATGAATTAAAGTTCCATCAAGAAAAGAAGCCTATCATTTTACTTTGTAGAATCCATCAAGAAAAGTTTAAAGCCCATCATTTTACTTTGTAGAATCCACGGTTTTCATTTTTAAAAGCCAAAAGTAGAAAACAAGATGCAGTCGTCTAAAATAAGAATAGAACAGTAAAAATCATTCATATGTAGATGGGGCAACTTACGAGGGGGCTGGTTGTAGTGCTTTTTGACATTCCATTTCTTGGATTTTTCTGCGGGAACCCAGCAAATTCTTCATGATCCCCTTCATTTTTACCAAACCCATCATCTCTAGAACGCTCCGTATTAGAGATTGTGCCTTCCCTAGCAATCTGCGAGAACAAACCGTCCTTGAGAGACACATCTACTCCTCCATTCTCGAAAGTCCAAAGTTTGCGGTTCACGTTCCTACGATCATAGTCGAATATCTGAGAAGCCTGCCTTGTTGAGGTTGGTGATTCAACCCACCCTTCATATTCGATAAAAGAGTCAAGGGTCTGTGATTCAGGTGATACAGATGCAGGAGAGCGATCACCAGGGGTTGACAAAAAACACCTGATGTGGTCTCTGCGAGTAAAATTCGACCCAGTGACTGAACCGGGACTCTTGTCAAATTTCGAATCTTTGTCTGCAGCAATTCTCTTTGCAGTTTGCAAAGCTTCAAAAGCAGCTCCTCGGACATAAGCCATCTGGTCAGACTGGCACTTCTCCATCTCCTCAATCACCAACTGAAGCTCTGAATAAAAGCTCCACGGATCCAACCACTTCATCAAAAAGTTAACCGTCTGAATTGCAGACAAACGTTTTTGAGAATTCCCTTCGACCACTCCGGCATTCAGTATTTGCAATCCAGCTTGTATTAGCAACCTAGCATAAGGTTCGACAACCGAAGAATTACGTTTTGCCAGAGCCATAACCAAGCCCATGTGCGCATTTGTTTGGGTCGGCTTCTCCTCGAGAGCCCCAGCAACAATCTGGCAAACCTTGTTAACCATCTCTCCAGAAGCAAAGCGCCAATTATCGGAATCCACAAGCGCCTTTAAGCAAAGGGCTGCTCCAGAGGTTAGACTCTCTTGAGACCCCAAGAGAGAATCTGAAAGAGGGCTGCAGAGCGAGTGAATTATGCGCCTTTTTCGGTCTTCTGGGGTGGTCGGTTCAATGGCATATCTAGCAATAGCCGGAACGACCTTAGAGCAGGCTTGTTGGAGAGGGAAAAACCCGGCACTAGAAGCCAAGGTCTTGACAATGGTGACCATAATGCTGTCTATTTGAGGGACTATTTTGACACCATGAACACGGGCAAGAACCTCATATAACGAAATGGTGCATTCACCGGACAAACCGGTCTCTTTAGTCTGGGAAACTTGCGCAAGGAACAGTGGGATTGCCTTGGAATCCAAATCTTTGACATAGGATTTGAGCGCTTTCATCGCTGATCTGCGACTATCAGCGTCTTTGTCCAGATTCGCCAACTCTCTCCTTAGTATGGGACTTAAACTCCTTCCCATGCTTTTACCTAACCAATCAAAACACAACACCAATTAGAACCCATTTCAGCTACATTTACAGGTTTCTAAAGATTTGATCTTTAAGGGGGTTTATATTATAAATTTTGACCTGGGTTTTCAACTTTAACAAAAATACATCAAGAAGAAAACATTAAAAAGCAAGAAGAGCACCTAAAAAAAAAAATATCCCAAAATTTTAAGACATTATTATTATTATTATTATTATTATTATTATTTTGGTGGGTCGGGTGCACTCTTTGAAGTTCAAATGTACTGGCAAAAAGAAAAGCCTCGTGCATTTAAAAAATAAAAATAAAAATCTCAAAATTTTCACTAACATTGAAGGGGGAAAAAAAAAACAAATAAGCGAAAATCAGCATATGGGTAATTGAGATCTTGTGATGAAACAACATAACTTGACTTTAAAAAGAAAAAACAAGAAAAGAGACCGAACTCACTGTGAATAGAATTGAAGAGGCAACCCAGAAATACCTTGAAAGCTCTTCCAAATGGCCTCCTCCTTCTCTTTTTCTTTTTTTCTCTTTTTTTCTCCTTTTTTTCTTGCTTTCTTTATTTCTTTCTCAAGAATGAAGACGAGACACCGGAGAGAGAGCGTATAGCCGTAGGGGTGTTTTTTTTTTTTTTTTTTCTGGTTTTTGGTTTGAGGAAATTGAGGATAAAAAAAATAAAAAACAGAGAGAGAGAGAGAGAGAGCGTGCTTTTCGAGGCCGGCTTTGTCTGTTTGTGATTTTCTTTGCGGTTTCTGGGGTTTTGGATTGTGAGTAATAAAAATACAGAAGAAAAAGGGAATCATAAAAAAGATAAGGCCGAAGGAAAGGAAAGAGAGGGAGAGTGACTGACTGGAATATATATGGGAAATGGGAAATATGTTTTAATGGTTTCAAATCTTTCTGTCTTATTCCCCCGCTATCCCCCCCAATTCCCCCCACCACCAAAGACCAAACTCAAACTGAGAGCGCCATTTTCAAATACAAAAATCAAATTATCCTCTTTTTTTTACCATTATACCCTCTCCTCCCCTTTTTATACAAAAATTTGGAATATCATTCACACTGATACTACAAATAATTACCTCCATCACCGTTGGCCATTTCTAATAATTGCCAAATCTTATATGGTTCGGTGTTCAATAATACTGCTTCCGTATTCAACTAAAATGATTATTATACTCTCATTTAAATGATACATGTGCCATTTGTAAATTTTTCTATCAGCACTACAATAACCATTTAATAGATACACTGAATTTGTAATATATCATCAAGAATCTTTTAATTCCATTCAAACATTAACATATATATACATATATAACTTATAATTAATTTGGGCTAATATGTCAAAATATGTTATTACTATAACAACCATCTCTCTCTCTTGTTTTCCTTTCCTTTTCTTTTTTTTTTTTTTTTTTTTGGTAGCAAGTATAAAAATCATCTTGCCAACTTAAGAAGATAGACATATATTTTGGCTTCATTTGGTGAACCAACTCAACCAACTCAATTTAAACTTTTTTTTGTCTTTTTTTAAAAAGTTTTTGTCTTTTTCTCAAAAAGTTTTTTGTCTTTTCTGAAAATTCAAAAAAATTTACTATTCCAACTTAAAAATCTCAACTCAAACTACTATTCCCAAAAAGTTTTTTTGTATAAAATTCCTGTTGTAGGAACAAAGGAGATTTTGGTCATTTTAAGGGGCTAAATATGTGTTTATTTGTTATGATTTTATTTGGGCAGGAAACTTGTTAGTTCTCAAATTTCAGACTTTATTTGGTGAAATGATTTGAGTTAAAATTTTTAAGTTTGAGTTGGTTAACTTTTTTAAAAACTAATAATAATTTTTATTAACTTTTTAGAAAAAATTAAAAATTAAAAATTAAAAATTAAGATAAAAAAATACAATTTAATTTGAATTAAACTTGATCACCAAATGGGGCCTCAATGATGATAACTTCTGGGAGTGAAAATGTCCTGCTTCCCGCCCGTTTTATGCCGAAGAAGAATCTCTGCATGTATTGGGATTTTAAATTCCAGATTTCGTTTTCATTTTCAAAGGGCAAAAAAATAAAAATAAAAAAAAGCTTAGCACAGTCACAGTGATTCACAGTGACGAGAAATAGAGACAAGATGACCAGACAACCACACTTAAAAAGGCCCGTTGTCTTCCTCCCACATGGCACAAATCTCCCTTTTGGGCCGGCCCATTACAGCAATGCTCCCTTTTGGGCTGTTACGGCTCCTTCGTTCTTAGTCTTATGTTGCGTTCCAAAGCCCATCACATCCCACATTATATAATATGTATTTACGTACCTCGCATATATTCTGTTAAAAAATAAATACATTAAACCCAATATAGCTATTATTCATCGTTCCGTTTCTTTATCTACTTTCTTTCTTTTCACCAACAACCCCAAATACACAATAAATGTATGCAAAAATATATATATACAAACGCATATTATTTTCAATTATATTACATGTAAATATAATATAGATAAACAATGTTTCCAAATGAACCATTACGGTTTGTTTTTGGACCACATATTATGGGGTTTTTTGAGGAATGCCCAAAAAAAATGACTTTAGGATTTTTGTTCTCTTATAATATCAAATAAAAAGTGATCAACAAGGTAAAAATATGACAAATGGGACAAAAATTGTAAACATATGCATTAAAAGTGATATTCCCACAATTTTCTCATATTATATGTGGTAATAGATTCAATTATAATATATACATTTCAATATGCATTTGGATGTCACATTTTTACATTTGAGTGCACATTTTTAAATTTGAGTATAATATGAAGGGAAAAAAAAAAAAAGGAACCTAATAGATTCTCCTGATGAGCTCATGAATGATGTAATTCACGTAGTTACCGGCATCTCCTCCTTCGACAATCGACATATGTGTATGTGTGTGTGTGTGTGTGTGTGTGTGTAGAGAGAGAGAGAGAGGTTTCGCTTGATCTACTTGAGACCACCCAACATTGGAGCCTTGAGCGTAAATTGGCGATAAGAAGAAGTTATTTGCCTCCTTAAAATGATCAAGTCCGACGGTCGCAATCTCGATCGTGAATCAGATATTCTGTAAAGGCAGGTGATTAATCCAAACTTGCCCAAAGCCTCCTGTGACAAATACAAAATTATGAAAAAAAATTATGGAGCTCTCTTGCAACCTTCCAAAGGGTATGATCTTTGTTTCTCTCTACTATATATATATTAGCAATTAAAAGGGTATTTATTCTTTGTAGTGAGCTAATAACAGTTCATGCCTAAAAAACATGGTATTTCCTCTTTTGGTTTTGCGGGTATATATTCTACACAGTGTTTTCCTGTGCCATTAACCTCTTTTGTAAATCAACTCTTTCACGGTACTCTTCAAATTAGGGTTCCTGAAATCATGAAATACACAGCAATGTTTCAAAGAAATTGTTTTGGTTTGGAAAATAAAATAATCCTTATAATAATATTACTAATGAATCCTTACAACCATTGAATGGATACATACATACCCATAAGTGACATATGGTTCTACCCCTGTGAAGCATGTCCATGGTGGCTTTGTTCACTTTAAGGAAGACGCCGTTGAAGATCTGATATTAATTAGGGCAAGATAAACAATCAGTTTTTGTATCATAGTGTTTAGTAATCATTATTATTAGCACCTTGTTGGACATTTTAACTAATTTTCAAAAACCTCAACCAAATTTGTCAGAAATATTCTTTAAAAAAAAAAAAAGACTATTTACCTCTAAATCGCTAATTATTATTGTTGTTGTTGTTGCACCACCGTACGTCGAGCTTACATTTACCTCAACGTCAGTTAAATATACAAAGATTAAGATAGAACCCCCAAAGAATGATCTATTGACCCTACATATACGTCAAGTAATCTCATCACCACAATGATGTCAAATACTTCCCCATCAACATAAGTAGAACAGCACTGAGGGGTCGTAACTATAATAACAGGCACGGTAGATGACATAAGTCAACAGAGAGTTTTAAATAATTATATGGATGTAACTGTCTTCCCCACTTCTTCGTGAAACCCAGGAGAATGATAATCAAATAGCAGTTGATGACTCGAATCATGGGGAAGTTTGATGACACGTGGTAGACAAGGGTTAGTCTGTTTAGACGTAGGAGAGAGAAACCGGTTTGTCTAGGCAAGAGGGGGTTTATATTGTATTATGGTCCCATTGGAGGACAGATGTCTCCTAAGTAGAGAAAACACTTGTACTCTTTCTGAAGAGCGGAAAGAACATAGTTTCCATTAAGACGAACCTCTATTAATCTCTATATTTATCATTTTGTTGCTTTGCTTTGTGAGAGAGATAACTCAAAACCTTGTGAGGACGAAAACCATTAACAAAACATTGTTTTCAATTCTATGGTTTTCTTTGACTTTTTGGAAATTGCAAAAAGCTGTTTTCATTTTCTACTTTCATTTTCTCAAGAACTTTCTTCCCTTCGCTCGACCTGTGTAGACTCCGGCGGATATACCGCAACGGCGAAGGAGGCCACCACCGGACTCGCCGTTTGTCTTGGTTTAGTAATTGTTTGCGGCTTACTCTGTTTTGTTTCTCAGCAAAACGTCACGCCGTGTTCTCAAAAGTCTTCAATTTCATTGGAGGGTTAGCTAGTTTGTCTTCATTTTGACCATATTATTCTAGAGTACTACACATTATCTACTCGTGCACTTCTAATTGATTTTGAATCTTTGGTATGCAATGACGCAATTTTAGCGGTCTTTATTTTACGATACATATAAATGCACTTCCACTCTTGTCCTCCCCCCAATTCAATTCAACCATCTTGTCCTCATTCGTGTGTGCACATATATATATATACCTAATATATATATATATATATATATTTCTTCTTCAAGTTAAATTTTCTTATAATTGATTTTCTAATAAATTTTTGTTTTTGCTAACCAAATAAAATATTTCAACTTTTAGGGGAGTTAGGTAGTGAGCAAAAAGACTTGTTATTAACGTCAATTAATCTCTTTAATTTGGACACACACATATATCTGTGTGTGTGTATTAGGTATGCAATGACGTCGTATTCTAGAGGTGGGGTTTACATTATATAAATGGAAGGCACGTCACTCCAGCAAGTCCCTCCATTCAATTCAACAAGCTAATTATCCTTTGTATATCTCTTTATATATATATATATATATATATATATATATCTATAAGTTATATTAATTTTTCCCCTTCAAAGTTCAAACCTTATTCGGAGAATTAGGGTAAAAATTCATGGCCGCTTCACCTTCACCAACACCACCCCTCGACGGCAGGGTGGCCATAGTAACCGGCGCCTCCCGCGGAATCGGCCGCGAAGTCGCCTCCCATCTTCACTCCCTGGGCGCCAAAGTGGTCCTCAATTACTCCACAAGCTCCGCAGAAGCCGACCAACTGGCCTCCGATCTCAAGACCAACGCCGTCGCCGTTCAGGCAAACGTGGCAGACCCAGATCAGGTCAAGCACCTCTTCGACCGGGCCGAGCAAGAGTTCGGAGGCCAAGTCAACATTCTCGTGAACTGCGCGGGGGTTATGGATCCCAAGTACCCAACTTTGGCCAACACCAGCGAAGAGGATTGGGATTCGACGTTCAAGGTCAACACCAAAGGGGCTTTCTTGACGGCCAGGGAAGCGTCGAAGCGGATTGCGCGAGGCGGGAAGGGCAGGATAATCATGATAACGACGTCGGTGGTGGGGATGTTGCCTCCGGGATATGGGGCGTACGCGGCGTCGAAGGCGGCGGTGGAGGCGATGACCAAGGTGCTGGCCAAGGAGCTCAAGGGGACTGGGATCACGGCGAATTGCGTGGCGCCGGGGCCGGTGGCGACGGAGATGTTCTACGCGGGTAAATCGGAGGAGCTCATCAATAGATTTGCCGAGGCGTCCCCTCTTGGGCGGCTTGGCCTCCCCCAAGATGTGGCTCCCGTTGTTGCCTTCTTGGCTACTGATGCTGGCCAGTGGATCAATGGCCAGGTTGTCCGTGTTAATGGAGGTCTTGTTATTTAGAAAAATATGCATATATATATATATATATGAAATATAATTATTAATATTAATATTTGTTAGATCTCTGTTTCATTTCTTTGTTTAAAGGTCCAAAAAAATTGTTAAATAAGCAGATGATAAACAAACTTTCTTTATATTGTTATTATATAATACAATGTTTGGCTTTGCATTCACTAGTAAAAATTTTAGATTCGACACGGTTATTAACCGTCATCTAAAGTTACCACGACCGTCATGTAATCTATCATCGTGGAAAGCTTTAACATACCACGACGGTTTATTAACCGTCGTGGTTATGTGATATTCACAACGGTGTTAACCGTTATGAAATAGAGAAATAAGACGGTAAAACTAGCTAATGCAAAGATTTTACACGACTGTTTTTATCAAAATTGTCGTGTAAATCCAATCTTACACGATGGTTTATTTAGCACATCATCATGTAAAGTGGGGTTTACACAACGATTTTGGAAAAAAACCGCCGTGTAAAGTTCAACATTAATTTTTTTTTTTTAATTACATTTTTTGGTGATTTCCCATGGACAGTCTTGTTGGGAAGAGAGGGCAGTGGCAACGGCAGGAGAATGAGAGAGAAGGAAGAATGATGACCTTGTTGGGAGGAGAGGGTGGCGTCGGCGAGAGAAGGAGAAAGAAGGTAGGGCAGCGCGGTTGCGGGGAGGAGAAGGCAGCGGCAGTGGTGAAAGGGAGGAAAAATCGTCGTGTGGGTGAGAGGGAAAGAGGGGGGAAGGTGGTAAAAGAGATGGAAATGAGAAAGCATGAAGGAGGGCGGAAGGAAAATGAGTTTAGTATAGGGTTTATGTGCAGATTTCAATGCCCGAATTCAAATTTTAAATTTTTTTTTTCTGAAAGGTTACATGACGATTCTATAGAAACTGTCACGTTATGTTAAGATTACATGACGATTTAAGAAAATTGTCGTTCAAAGTGGAGATTTAACGATGGTTTAATGAAACTATCATGTAATCTCTACTTACAATGACGGATTTCTTAAACCATCATGTAATCAAAGACTTACGTGATGGTGTTACAAACTGTCATCATATTTGAGTATTTTTTAACGGTTTTCGAATAACTTGCTCCGTTCCATGTTTTTGACCCATTTTAGAAGACAATTTTTGCAAAACCGTTGTGTAATCTTCATTGTCTTTTCCAACTTTTTGTAATAGTGATTGTATTACAATATTATACAACACAATACGTTATTTGTTGATTACCGTGTTAAATTTTATTAAAAATTAAGCTTTCAAAAGATAAAATCCATAGGATTGGAGTCGGGTTTTCATAATCCTGATCGTGGTTGAGATTCAGAATCGAGGTCGAGGCATGAGATAGAGTTTGGGGTCAATGTCGAGATGGGGGTTTGGGTCGAGTTTCGAGATAGGGGTAGGGGTCCGGTTTCAAGATGGGGTTGGGTTTTAAGATCAAGGTCGTGTTTCAAGGTCATGGTCGAGTTTTGGGGTCAGGTTTCTAAAGGGGGTCGAGATTGGGTTTCAGGGTATGGTTCGGGTTTGGGTTTCAGGGTCGGGGTTTTAGGATGGGGGTTAGGGTTGGGTTTCAGGACATGCTTCGGGACGAGAGTCGAGGTCGGGGTCAGGTTTTGAGGCTGGAGTTTGGGCCATGTTTTGTGGTTGTAGTTGGGACAAGGGTCGGAGTCAGGTTTTGAGATTAGAGTCGGGGTCGGGTTTTGGGGTCAAGGGTGGGGTTGTATTTCATGATAGGGTTGGGCATTGGGACGAGTCAGAGTTAGGTTTTGGGATGTGGGTTGAGGTTGGGGTCAAGTTTTAGGATTGGGGTCGATGTTGGGTTTCGAAACGGAGGTCAGGATTGAGGTCAAGTTTCGAGTCGGGGGTCAGGGTTAGGTCTTGAAACATGACCCTTATTCCGACTCCTATCTCAAAACCCAACCCTAACCCCTATCCCAATACCAAAACCAACTGCCGCCTCGAAACGCAACCTTGACCCCTGTCCCGAAATTCAACCCGACCCCGACCCCAACCCCGACTCCCATCTCGACACCCGACCATAATCCCTGTCCCAATACCAGAACCGACCCTCTTCTCAAAACCAAAATCTGATCTTGACCCCAATCTAGAAACACGACCTTGACCCTTATCACAAAACCTGACCCCGATCCTGAAACCCGACCTCAACTCTTGTTCCGAATTGGTCCCAGAAACCTGATCCTGACCCCATCCCGAAACCCAACCCTGACCCCGTCCTTAAACCTAACCCAGACCCTATCCCAATACCCAACCCCGACCCCATCTCGAAACCCTACCCTGACCTCAATCCCGGACCTGAAACCTGACCTCAACCCGACCTCTTGATCCGATATTCGACCCTGATACCATCCCAAAATGAAACCCTAATCCCATCCAGAAACCTGACTCTGACCCCCGTCCCGAAATCCTATGTTGAATCCCGAACCCAACCCCAAATCCGATCCCAAAACTCGATTCCGACCTCGACCTAGATCCAAAATCTCGACCCCTCTTCAAGAAACCCGATCCCGACTTTTGTACTAAAATCCTATATATTTTGCCCATTCGGAAATCTGGCCTTGATCTCTATACTAAAATCTTGTATATTTTGGTTTTTAATATAATAATTTAGATTAAATTATACAATACAGCTTAATATATAACTTTTTTGTCGTATAAGATATCACAGTTCGTATTATATTAATTTTTGATTTCGTATTAAATTATACAATATAATAATGTTGCCAAAACATTATATAACTTAAAGAAATATAATACAAAATGCTAATATAATGTTCCAAACATGCCTTTATAGTAATTTATTTACCATACTGTAAATGTAATAATTTTTATCGGGAGTCGTATCAATAGTACATGTACATCTAATGGGGATTTTTAGAGCATCATATAATATATATATATATATATATGTATGTATGTATGCATGTATTTATATTGCATTATAGTAACAAGTAGTAATATTAAAACACTTATGGTATGTTTAGAACAAAGCTTTGAGATGAAATTTTTAGATTAAAATTTGTTGATTTTTTAAAAATAAATAATAATTTTTATTGACTTTTTAAAAAAATGACAAGAACTGAGATGAAAAACTTAGGCTTTGTTTGACATTTAAATTTAACTTCAATTAAAATATATGTATATATATATATATTTATCTCAGTTGTTGTTGTTTTTTTTTTCCCTGAAAAGTCAACAAAATTTATAACTAATTTTTAAAAAGTCAACAAATTCTAATTTAAAATTTTAATTTTCAACTCACGTATCAAACTTAAATTTAGATTCATGTGCCAAATCAAATGCATGCTTACTTTATTTTATTAATAAATAGATAATATGAGGCAACATTAATTAATCACGTGACTTTGTAGGAGGAGTAAATTTGAGAGCCTGTAGACAGTCAACCAATTGTTCGTCGCAACATAATTGAAATTTAGGCAAGTACCTGCTGGTATACTTAAAACATTTTATCTTTCAATTTGTATTCACAGAATTCATAAGCCTTCCTTTTACACTCTTGGATTGCAATTTCCATGTTGCTCTTGATTACTGGTGGTGACCGTTTCCATGACCCCGACCCCGACCCCAACCTCGATCGTGACCCCGACGAGGACGACGACGTCGACAAATCAATAATATCCCTTAATATTAAAGATACTACTACGACTACTCCCAATCTCCATATTATTCTTGCTGCTGCTGCCGATCATGGAGAAGAAGCATAATAATATGGAATAGATAACAGTACTAGTGCATTTACTCTAACAATTAACTTCAATATTTCTGTAATTCTCACCCTTCCGATTCCAATTCCAATTCCAATGCCATCACTTCCTTCCATAAATTAAAAATCTCTCTCTCTTTCGTTGTAACTGCTAGCTGGCTAGCTCTTACGAGTCTAAAACCCAGCCCAGACTGCTTTATCTGTCTATATACAAATGTCTAAAACCGAGCCCAGACTGCTTTACGCCTTTATCTGTTTATACATACATACATATATATATATATATATATTTATATGTATGTACGTATGTAAGAAAGATGAATCAAGAAAGCCCCTCTATCTTTCTTCTACTTTTTTTCCTTAAATTAAACGTTTTATTCATATATTAGCTGTTGTAATTATTTAGTACCTTTTGCATTTGCCAAAAGACATGATTCATGACTACGTCATTAACACTGATTTCCAAGTTAAATATCTATATTCAAAAATTAATAGGACGTTTAGGTCATTAGTTTATTTTCAATTAAAATATACTTTTTCATATTAATTGTTATCTTTTCTGACAAATTTTCAACTCAAACTTAAAATTTTCAAACTCAACTAACGAACCAAACGAAGTTTAAATTAAAAAAAAAAGGGTTCAAAGATCGTACTCTTTTTATTTGGTAGAAAAAGATCGTGCTAGTTTTTGTTAGGACAATATGTTATTATATGTATGTATTTATATTTAATTAAAAAGCTTACTATAGTGGAATAAAAAATTAAAATTTAGGCGACCATTTTGATTTATTTACAGGCCAAATATTAAAGGACCTCTAATTTAAATGAAGGGACTATTTTACTTATAGGATTCCTTTTCACTCATTAGTAAAAATGACTTCATTTTTCAGAATTCGTTTTCAATGTTCTTCACAATCATGACGACCCATCGAAAAGGAAAGGAATAAAAAAAAAAAAAAAAATCCTACGGGTTGAGGTACCAAGAGTGACGAATTTACTATGACCAGGAGAAAAAAAAAATAAATAAAAAAGGAACAAAATTAAACAAAAATTGTATATAGTTTGAGGCCTCGTGGCCTCTGTGGGCTGTGGTTAGTATTCGATGCCGTAAGATTTTATGCCCAGCCAACACAAAAATACGAAAATATATGAAATATGAATGAAACAACGTCCAGAAGAAAATGGATAATTTTGGGAAAATATCTTATCAATAATATTGTTTTGACAAATTATAATATATAACATATTATATGAGCACTTTTTAAAAGATTATTGCAAATTTTTTAATTATAATAAATCATAGCATATTTTTATGGATTAATCTTTACACTTTTTGAGTAAATAATAAGCTTACAGATAAATAATATTATGCTCTTACGTGGGTGCTATCAATGTCGGAGAGAGGGAGAGGAGTTCTATGTATAGTTTTGATATTTTTGTGTATAATTAATATAATTATGTCATTTAAAAATATATATATATATATAAGTATGTTGTTTATTATTGGTCCTTAAAATTTATGCTAAAATTTTAAATCTGGCTCTTTTTTCCTCTTATTTTAAGTCCTTAAAAATAAAAAATGTAGTAATAATTTCATCCGTCCGATCTTGGGCAGATTCTGATCAATTTTCATAATTTTTTAAATTAGAACCATAATCGACGGTTTCCAATTAAGCAATATCCGTAGAACCTATAACGTACGAAACACAGAATCCTCCAAACAACATTGGTTTGGATTTTTTTTGGGTTTAATTATAAAAAAAATAAAAAATAAAAAACAAAAAACAAGTTGGGTGTCCTCTCCGTGGATTGGTCTAGTCCGGTCGAAAAGGAAAAGGAAAACGAAAAGGAAAACGAAAACGATGAGTGCGGTGACGGCTGCGACGTATCCGAGAATAACGGAAGGATTGAGTAGTTCAAGGCGGATGAGATGGAGACGGGGACGGCAAGGAGTAAGAGCGGCGACGGTGGAGGCGACACCGTCAACGAATTCAGCTTCATCATCTTCTTCTTCTTCAAATTCAGGTGCGGTGTTGCAGTTGCAGTTGCAGAGAAGAGGAAGAGAAAAAGAAAGAAAACGCACAGAAGATCTGCAGGCGGAGGTGAGAGCCATGGAACGCGCCGTCAACGCCTCCGTCTACAGCCCCGAGCTCCTCGCCTCCAAGTACGGCTCTCGTCCTCTCAAGGTTGGTTCTTTCTTTTTCCAAATACACACACTCAATTGAAGTTTTTAATTTTTTTCAAGTAAATCTTTCAATTTGGAAAGAAAGGAAATTTGATTGCATAATTTTGGAAAATAAAAAATGAAAGCCAGGCCGTGCGTCGGGCTGCGGAGATAGTGATAGCGGTGGGGACGTTCGGAGCGAAGCTGTTGTGGGAGCAGAGCAGGGGTGAGTTGGATCGGAACAAGAGGTTGAGAGGTGCTGAGTTGAGACGGATCTTCACCCGCCTCGGACCCACTTTCGTCAAACTGGGTCAGGGTCTCTCCACCCGCCCCGACCTCTGCCCTCCCGAGTATCTTGAGGAGCTCTCCCAACTTCAGGTTTTTTTATTTGTATTTTTCTACTTTTCCCCCCCTTATAAATATATATATATATATATATTTCCCAACTTCTACTTCTCTGCCAATCTCCTATTTTGTCCATTCCTTCATTTCTCAGTTGTTATTTACATTGCTTGTTGTTAACTTACAATATTTGTTGAACTAGTTGTTAATAATATTTCTTCAAGTTATAATCTTTATTTAATGAACTTTAATTGATTAGCAAATATGAAATTCTGATTGACCATGTTCAATCTCCCATCAATCCTCTATTTGTTAACATAAGATGCTTGGACTCGCAGGATGCTTTGCCCACATTCCCTGACGAAGAAGCATTTTCATGCATCGAAAGGGAGTTAGGACTTTCCCTCGACTCCATTTTCTCGTCCATATCCGCGTCCCCGATTGCAGCCGCCAGTCTTGGCCAAGTTTACAAAGCTCAACTCAAGTACTCCGGCCAGGTTGTTGCCGTCAAAGTGCAACGCCCCAGTATTGAAGAAGCCATAGGGCTCGACTTCTATCTTATAAGAGGCCTAGGTTTCCTAATCAATAAATATGTTGACATAATTTCTAGCGACGTTGTTGCCTTGATTGATGAATTTGCACGCAGAGTCTACCAAGAACTCAACTATGTCCAGGTCCTTCCTTTTGTTGACCTCCCCTCCACCTTCTTGTGTTCTTTTGCACGAGAAGCTTCTTGCTAGATTTGATGTTAATTTTGACAGGTGACTGCTGCAGGAGGCACAAAATGCAAGGAGGTTTAAGAAGCTGTATGCCGACAGAGAAGACATTCTTGTTCCTGACATTTTCTGGGACTACACTAGTGCCAAAGTCTTGACCATGGAGTGGGTTGATGGTGTCAAATTGAACGAGCAAGTTGCAATCGAGAAGCAGGGTTTGAAGGTATTGGATCTGGTAAACACCGGTATCCAATGCAGCCTCAGACAGCTACTTGAGTACGGATATTTCCACGCAGATCCTCATCCTGGTAATCTCTTGGCAACACCTGATGGTAAGCTTGCATTCCTTGATTTTGGAATGATGAGTGAAACCCCGGAAGAAGCGAGATCTGCGATTATTGGCCATGTTGTTCACATGGTTAATCGAGATTATGAAGCTATGGCTCGCGATTACTACGCTCTAGATTTCTTGTCCCCTGACGTAGATGTCACTCCAATTGTTCCTGCCTTACGGGATTTCTTTGACGATGCACTAAATTATACTGTGAGTGAACTCAATTTTAAGACGTTGGTTGATGGTCTCGGTAATGTCCTCTACCAATACCCGTTTAATGGTGAGACAAGACAGTTATAGTTATGCCATTTCTTTTAGTGACCTTAAAATCCAATATTCTTTGTGGCTTAAGTCTAATGGTCTGCTTTTCCATTATATTCTTCTTCTTGCAGTTCCTGCTTATTACGCATTGATATTGAGGTCACTAACTGTGCTTGAAGGCTTAGCTCTTTATGCTGATCCCAATTTCAAGGTTCTAGCTGCTTCATACCCTTATTTTGCTAAAAGGCTTTTAACAGACTCGAGTCCATACCTCAGAGATGCTCTTATCGAGTTGCTTTTTAAGGACGGCAAGTTTAGGTATGAAAGCGATGAGGATTAAGATATTGATAACCAGGATTTAAAAATTGTGTTTTTCTGTTAAGGATTATTTAGAGCCTGGCTAAGTTTATCTCATTGTTAAGTTATGTTTTTTTGCTGAACCATTGTTAAAGTTATGCTCATCTTATTGTTATAAGCCCAGGGATTGAATTTTCAATTCCAATCTAAACGGTTGATATTAAATGTTTAGAATTTCCTTCCATTTGTTCTTCTCTATCTAGATTACTAAATGAATTTCTCTTCTCCTTCTCTCTATTTCTGCCTTCTCCCAAACTCTATGTGCAATCTTACCTGAAACTTGTAATCAAATTTTAACTGGGCCATAGATGTCATTCACCAATTTGAATTTGCTGCAGGTGGAATAGACTTGAAAACTTACTTGTCGAAGGGAGAAAAGATAGAGATTTCTCTGCAAAAGATGCTTTGCAGCCGGTTTTGAAATTGCTATTGGGTCCAGATGGCGAAGAGCTTCGAGTCTTGGTCATTAAAGAGGCTGTTCGAGTTACGGAAGCTTTCGTTTTGGGAACAGTTATCGATACATATAGTTCCATGCCCGATCTGGTGAGAAGTCTAATTTTCAATGTAAATGGTAATTCGGCTGGACCTCTTGTCATGAGTAATGCTGAACAGCAAAGAATGACAGAGCTTAGAAATCAAGTCTCCAGGATATGGCGACTTCTTCAATCCTCTGAAAATTTTGACCCCACCACTTTGCAGCCAATTCTACAAGTAAGTGTTGCTGTTTATTGAGCTGTTATTCTTTTTTGTTTTTTTGTTTTGTTTCAAAACATCGTTTATTGATAGTGCTGTACTGAAATCGGGTAAAGAAACAACATGAAAGACTAAAAAAAAAAAAAAAAAAAAAAAAAAACCATAAAAGAAGGTCCAAAAATCATGACATCCAATTAACTCTTAAAGTTGCTTGAATTTTAAGCATCTAGGTTTATCTTTTTCTTTAATTTACCCTCCATGCATTTGTAAGGGTTTATAACCAGTCCGAAATCTGCCTTCAGAACTTTGTACGCAAGTTGACATGTAGAATATGTGATTTGTTAAAATTATATGATGTTACATACTTACACGACATGGGTCTGATGTTGCTACACATGGGCATATATAGGTGCTTCAACAACCGGAGGCTCGTAATCTTGGGGGTCGTGTGATCGGTGGCATAACTCAACGTTTGGCAGCACGATTACTGCAACAAGTACTGCGGGTGCCACCACCCTCCTCATCAGCTTCTGCTTCGACCTCTTGATCCACTCGAGCAAGTTAAGGAGCACATTGTATTGTGTATACTTGCGATAGAAAATGAAAAAAAAAAAAAAAAAAATTCTTATAAATACACCATTTTAACCGTGTTTAAGATTTGTAAAGATATCTACAATTGATTCCTTTTCAATTGTAACAATCAAAAGCTAAAAAAGTGGTATATGCTAAGAAGGTGACAGTGTCCCCTGGGGAGTGGGGGATTGGATTCTTTTGGCTTTTCTCATGCCATAATGCCAGTGAAGTGTGGGTTAATTTGGTCATTCTGTGTGCATTTGCTCTTCTCCATGATGTGCGCGCTCCATAATTCTATTCTGCATCCCTTTGCAATAAAATAGTGCATTACTTTCAGGAGAGGTGGTACTTTTGTAACCTTTTTTTTTTTTTTTGAAGATTTTTTCTTAGCAAAAGTACGACTCTGTCTGTTCTCATACTCTAACTGAGACTCTTAACAGACAGACTTTAAAATTTTTGTTGACATATCTTCTGATTGAACTTACGCCGAATTGCAATCTCATTTCTTTTCAACACACCATGCCTACGTACTACATGTCACGTGAACACTGCACTTTGGATCATGTTTGTGTCCTCCTTTTTACCTTAATTTATATGTTTGGCTAAAGGATGGGGTCTTCATATTATTATTATTATTATTATTTGGTTAAATTTTAATGAGGAAAGAATTGTAACCACAAAAGGGAGTTCGGGAGTTAGCGACTACTTTTGTTAATGCCAAAATTTAAAGCACATGGAACAAGATGTCACATTTCGCTTTACTCAGATATTTCAGGATTGTTTGTGTCTTTTCTTTTCTTTCTTATTTGTTTTTTTTTTTTTCCTTTGTTTTCGGTTCGCTTTACTTAGATATTTCAGGATGATTTTTTTTTTTTTTGGGTAAATTTATTTTTGGCAGCAAAGAATTGAGAAATAAAAGGGAAACAGCCAACACATAATTCAGGAGAAGATAAATAAAAGTGAGAACGAAAATCAAAAGAGAAATAAAAAAGAAGACAGAAGGACAGAATGGTCAAAAGGACGAAAAAAGAAAAAGGGCGAAAAGATATTTTTCGAGTTTGAGGAGGGGGGATTGGTTGGATGGAGGAGGAATATGTGGCACGGGTGACTTCCGTTCCGTGTTGGGTGTCTCCCTGTTTGCTGTTTTTTTTTTTTTCTTATATTTTTTTCTCAGTTTTCCATTTCCAGATTTTAATTTCAAAAAAGCAAAAAACAAAATAAGTATATAGAAATTTATAATTAAAAAAAAAGAAAAAAAAAGGAAGAAAGTTGATGATTTGAGAAGGGGGGGGGGGGGAGCGGAGATCCCACATCCCAGTAGTAGGAGTGTAAAAATAAAAAAAAAAAAAAAAAAGGGGGGAAAATGATGGCAGTTGGAGGAGGAAGGGTGAAGTTGGTGTTGATTTTGAGGTTCTCCTCCAATGGCGACGGCGATGGTGGCGGGGTGGGAGTGGGAGTGTCGGTGGGGGGTTTGGAATTACATAAACAGCCTCCTCCTTTTAGCTTCGACCTCAGAACCTCACAACTTGGAAGGCCAACCCCGACTTGAATAACCTTAATCATAGTCGTAATAAGAAATTGGTCCTCAGATTCTCTTCTTCCTCCTCTACTCCTATCGAATTCCAGCTTCATCTGCTGCAGCTTTGTCTTCTTCATCATTGAACAGTTATCATAGTAATTACAGTTATGAAGAAGATGACGTCGAAGATGAAAGGGAGTTTGAGTTTGATGAGTTCGCTTGTTTCAGAGGTCTTGTCCTTGATATCTCCTACAGGTACCATCCATAGGCTTTACCCCCCCTTTTTTTTATTTTTTATTTTTATTTCCACTCCATCCCCCTCCTTTTTATCTTTCTTTCCTTCTTTTTTATTTTTATTTTTATTTTTTATTTTAAAGAAAAGCTAAAATTTAAAGCCAACCACGTTGTTTTCTTTACTTTAAATACATCAGTATGACTTTACTTGATTACTTGACTTCAAAGAAAAATTATATAAAAAAGGCTTACGCTTTTTTTTTTTTTTTTTGTGGGGGGGGGTTGGGTTTGGTTTTTAAAATATGTGGAATTTTTCTTGCAGGCCAATCAATGTGGTGTGCTGGAAGCGTGCTATTTGTTTGGAATTCATGGAGAAGGTCCTCTCCTCATCATTACTTTTACTTTTAATTTAATATTAATTAAAGTTAATATAATGTCTTCTTTTTCTTCATTCTCTGTCTAAAGCTTGTCCACTACTGTGAACATACGCTCATGCCTTTATTGCACTTACATTTCTGTTTCTACATCCACTCTGCCTGTTCTTATCTTTCACGTTTGTTTTGCTTGCTTTCTTTGTTTGTTTTGTTTTTTTGTTTTTTTTTTTCCAAAAAAAAAAAAAAAAAAAACAGGCTGATGTGCTAGAATATTATGATCAAACTGTCAATTCGGCTACTGGATCTTTCTACATACCTGCTGTGTTACGGGTACATATATGTGTATATATATATATATAATTTATCTTAATACATCGATTGTTGTTTGCCTTTCGTTTTGTTATGTTAATAGTAACAATAAAGTCAAATGAAATGAATACGGAGTTAGATGAGATTTAATAATAAATGTGGTTTTGATTTTCTGAGGGGGGGTAATCGTTTTTGTTTTTTGGGCAAAAGGTTCCACATTTACTGCAAGTAGTGAAGCGAAGAAGGATAAAGAGCAATCTCAGTCGTAAAAACATTCTGTACAGGGACTCTTATACCTGTCAGTAAGTCTCTTTCTCTTACTCTTATACCCCTCCCTCCCCCGCATTTCTTTTCCCCTTTCTTCTCTCTTCCATGCTTTTTCTTTTTTCATCTACAACTTCAATGTTTCTCTTTTCTGTTCTCTTTTCAATAGTACACTCACTCAATAACTCACAGAGTCAACTCATTCTATAAACACATATATATAACTTATATATGTGTGTGTATATATATATATATATTTGTCACTTTAACTACTATCTACATTGCAGTACTAAGAGCGGATGCCTTTTCTCAAAATAACCAACACATACGACTCTTGTCTATTACACAAGTTCCAACTCCCACATCCCAAAATATCAACCACACTGCTTCTGTGTTTTTATTTTTTTTTAAACCATTTATATTTGTTGTGCGTTGCAGAGTTTACCATCCTATCCACTCGCCACTTACCAAAAAAAAAAAAAAAAAAATTTTTTTTTTGTTCTTACTTAACTCAACTGTATAAACGATTTTCATGAACTGGTAGCTTCCCTTAAGTAACATCTTACTTTGGGCTGGCTCTCCTCAAAGGTACTGTTCCTCGCGCGACAACTTGACTATTGATCATGTAATTCCAGCCGCACGCGGTGGAGAGTGGAGTTGGGAAAACCTGGTAAGACCAACAACTTCCTCCCTGTTAATCTGTATGTGTTACTGCACTTACAAAAGGCGTTTGACAGTCTCGTTCTTCTGATCATTTTTCCTATGCTTTCTAATGGGAAATTTTGTCGCAATCGACAATATTAATAACAAAATTATATATATATATATATATATATATATAGATATAAAAGAAGCTAAATTATGAGGTGAGATGCTGTTTAAGAAGTGCATATCAGATGCTGGATATCGGGAGTTACAAAATCTTTTGGGCTACAAGATCAAATAGAACTTGCATAATTCCTTTTCGGGTCATTTTTGACCGATAATCAAGTTTTTGCAATGTTGTATTTTTCTTAACAGGTTACTGCTTGTGCAAAGTGCAACTCAAAGAAAGGTCAAAAAACATTGGAGGAAGCAAACATGAAGCTGAGTAAGGTCCCCAAGGTATTATTGAGCCCCTTCTATTTCCCCTTATTTTCTTTTTGTCATATGTGTATGCGTATGTATATCTACACACACACACATATATATTTATATATTATTGAAAAGTGAAGAGACAAAGGGAGATCAGAAACCTCAATGCATTTAAAAAGAACAAGTTTTTGAAACTATTAAGGCTATTCATATCATCATATCATGTATGTATGCAGTTCGAACTCTCAATTCAAAAGTGAATGAGAAGCTCTCATCTCAGACACTAGATTTTTACAACCGAATCAAATGAGATACTTGCTACTCATACGTCATATAGAATCTAATACCTCGACACTCCAAAGCATATTTATGAGAGCACAAATGCTTGATGTGGCAGGTCCCGAAAGACTACAACATACTAGCGATACCACTTACAACTGCAGCAATAAAAATGCTGAAAATGAGGCAGGGGACTCCTGAAGAATGGCGTCAATATCTATCGTAACCTTGATACTTTACTCCGTTCAGTTCTGGCTGGCAGTTGTACATTTCGTGTGCTTTGTACCTCTTACATAATTCGCTTAGACTAAAAATCTGAGATACAAGGCTTAGGAAGAAGGAGAAAAAAAAAAAAAAAAAAAAACATGGAAGCAACTGCTTAATTAACCATTGTTGATGTAATGATCCTCGAACAATACATGTATAGAAAAGTGCTTATTGTGTTATAGGTGTTTTAAGCATGTTAACTAAAAGACTGCAGAAACGAAGGTAAAAATATACATATATACATTATACGCAAGGCGAAGTATTTTTTACCCAGGAAAGCAGGGCTACAGCTATATGATGACCTTCGTATGTTATAAATTTTAGCAGTGGGAATATGAACATACAAGGATCTAAGTTTCCAACCGTAACGATGGCATCAACCTTTCTGCCAACAAATGCACTCTCAAGTTCATAATATTTTTCGTTGTAGCTAAGATTGATGCCGTTAACTTGGGGTGTTGATGCCTAATATCCCGAGTTTGAAAGTTAATAATTTCTCAATCTATCCATATTCTCAACCCACTACGCGAACCAGCTTTTATATGTATATGCACACATATATTGAACTTGATACGTTTCTGACTTTAGCCTTCAAATGTAAAGATTTATATTAATATTTCCACTGCAATACTAATTTTAATATAGCGATATTAAAAATTTTGGTTGTAGTTTTTGATGCAGCTCGAAAGCATTTAAAAGAATAGAAAACGGATAAAAAGATAGAAGGGATAAATCTTACTAAATCCGTTGATTTCTCAAAAATATCGAAAACTAAGACATCTAAAAACCTGTTGATTCACTCACGAATACCAAGATAATAGACATTAAAGTCTTATTGATTCTCTTAAAAATGTCAAGAATAATGAAATAGAAAGAAAAAAAACTCTACTTCAAAAAACACAATTCATAATTACTCATCATCATACTCCAAAAGGAAAGATTACAAGGCTATTTATAGGCCTCCAAACTCACACATTCATGACTCAACATTAAACCAAAAAACTCTTAAACTTCAAAAACCCCCAACATAATACAATAAATATTAAAACCAAAAACTTTTGAATTTTCCAATAATACTTATTAATAAGAAAAGAAAAAAAACTCTCAATTAACTACTAGCTTTTGGACTTCCAACTTCCCAAATTAAAGCAACACTTTTAAATTTTCACCAACACTTTTAAATTTTCACCAACTCTCATATTAATAAATTGTATCCATGAATGATTTCATTCTAGCTCCATCTCATTTTTGATTTTATTAGTCGTGGATGCCAAATATTATAACTATAATCCTCCTCCCTCCTCCCTCCTTCCTCCTTCCTACTTATACATATAAATAAATGTGACCGGCGCAAATGGTGGCATTCCATTTAGCAGAATGCTAAAAAAAAAAACTTGCTAAAGACTAATGAAAATTTTTTTTTTCCAATATTAAGTATAAATCGTGCCTTAAATTATGTGACCATCGATACTGATCCGATCCCCGATCTCGAATGAGAAATATTATTGGATCAGAGACTTGATTGAAAAGGCATATGCAGAGCATAGTAGTCAAGTAGGATCATGTATACTATGGACATGAATACATCCATATAATTTACAACCGTGGGCGCAGAGTATATTCAAGTTTTCATTTCTATTGTACGCTAACGCTAGCTAAGATATAATTTATATTTCTATTATAAATTATTTTTGCCGCCCGGACGATATACATTACTTTTTTTTTTTTTTTTTTTTTAATGAATAGCGAATAATAGTACTATTAAACAAAGACATCTTTCTTCAATTTGCTTCAACCAATTGTCTTGATATTGGTTCTTTCTAATTTCTTTTAAATTAAATATATATAGTAAATAAAAAAAAATTATACTAAAAGTGTTGAATTATCCGGAGGAGTTTATAGTTTATTGATTAAAAACAATTATTAAAAAAACCCCAAAAAGGATAGCAAACACAAAACTACCCCTACACTCCCATAGGATCCACCAGGACAAATTTAGTGCCTCGTTACTTTCTTAGAAAAAAATTCGAAGGAAAAACTCCGACAAAAGAAAAAGAATAGATGATTCAGGACAAACAAACGTTTAAAAAACACAAAGGAAATGTATAAATAAGAAGCCATTCATACTCGTCTAGAGTGACATGAAAATTAATTTTGAAACTAAGAAACACCGTTCCGACCTACGATGTTAAATTGAATGATTCATTAATTTATCTGTAACACTGATAAGTGTACAAAAGTATACCGATTTAGTAGATAATTTAAGTTTTAATTGAGTATTTTCATGATATTAATTCAAAATATTTTACTTTGAAAATATTTAATTTTAATTTAATTTATTGAATATTAATTTATTTTGATTTATCTTATTTTCCTTTATTTTTCTCTCGTTTTTTTTATTTTTTCTTCCGCAGGTCTGCCTTCCCCCGTGCAAGCTTACTTGCTTGATTCTTGGGCCAAAACTCAAGCCCGCATGATCTCTGGGCTGCATCTTTCAAGCCCACGAATCCTCAGCCCCAGCTAGCTTTTCCGCGAGTCTCCAGCTGATTTACCAGTCTGGCTGGCGGATTTATTCGGCCAAATTTCACTCCAAGGCCATTGAGCCTCGTGCCTATAACAGCAACCCTTTGCAGCAAAGCAAAAACGTTTTTCCCTCGGCATTTTTAGCAGAGTTTGGAGT
>CM046387.1:34153742-34182591 GCA_025413485.1 Ficus microcarpa
GCAAAAATTTTGAGCTAGACCACTCGGAATGTTTAAAACATGAAGTGAACTGCTAGAATGCTACTAAAAGCTTCATTGTATGATCTCAAATGAAAAAAAAAAAAAAAAATTTTGAGTTGGATCATTTTGTGCTCGATATATATGGCTATATGGCCTTTGACAGATGGAGTTAATGTTGAATGATCACACCTACAACGAATTTATAGAAAAGACTACCCTTTGGCAAACAAAGTTAACGTTAAGACAACCATAAGTCACCATTCTGGAAATCGATTTCAGACATGAAATAGTTCGTTGAAATGCTACTCCTAAATGCACAGAATTTTGTGCTGGATGATTTTGGGCTCGACAAAAAAAAACTATAGCATTTGGCAAATGAAGCTAATTTTGAGACAACCATGAGTCGCTTTGAGGAAGTCGTTTTCACATAGGAGTTAAATTTTCAGAATGCTAGTGAAAGCATCTTTGAATGATTTGACATCAAAGAAATTTTGAGGCAGACCAATTTGAGCTCAATAGAAAAGGTTATAGCGTTTGACAAATGGAGCTAATGTTGAGAAGACCCTAATTTATTACTCGAAAGTCGGCTTCAGACATGAAGTAGACCATTGGAATATTACTTAAAGCATCTTCATATGATCCTAAAATTGAAAGATTTTGAGCCGGATAATTTTGGACTCGATAAATGAGGGTATATAGTCTTTTACAAAATGGAGCTAATGTTGAGATGATCATAACTGATTTTTTGGACTTCAGTTTTAGATCCGAAGTAGACACTCAGCTGGATAAGAGAGTTATGTGAGTGCATGCATATTATTAGAAAAGAAATGTATATCTAAAACCAGTAAGGCATGAATTTAAAATGTCTTTGAAATGTCTTGATATATAATTGGCGATGTCTAAAATAATTAATATATTTATTTATAAACCCAGAATCCATGTCCAACATTAAATGAATGTCCGAAGTAAAAATGAAAGTTTTGATTCAGTAACATTGAAGTTTTAACGAGAAAATGTTGCTTATTTGATAGAAATCGAAGAGATGTTGGAGAGTGACGGAGTCTATAGGCGTGGCAGTGATATGGCAATGGCTATCCTTATCGCTTATATATTTGAAATTGAACTTCTTACATTTAAGAAGCCCCATTTAAAAAGAAAAAAAAATCTAAGTACAAAAAAAAAAATGATAGAAAGAAACTTTCAAAAAAAGAGACCACTAGATCAGATTCTCAGACTCATGTTATGAAAGAGACCTGTCTCAACTCAACCTACGTGGAATACACTACTTCTCTATACTACTTGATGAAAAATAATAATGCATAAAAAAATGTTTAAAAAAAAAACTAAATATAGTGTTCGTGTGTGTGTATAAGTACTGTAAACAAGTGATCTCTCGGCAATACGATCATAATAATTACGTGTCATGCTTTTTCTGAGATTTTGCGTAACCGTACATGTGTAATTAATAAATTTGAACTAAACAATCTCCCAAAACTGTATATAATACAATTTTCTGTCTCTCTCTCCCTAAACTTTTCTCTTTGCCCTAAGATTTTATGGTCTTCGCGCTCCTTTTTTGGGGTTAGAGTTCGACAGTGTCTTTGGGTTGGCATCAAAATTCCTAACCCATGTGGAGGAGATCTTATTATCATAAGAAAGATCTGAGTTATAGTATTGCTATTCAAAGTCTTTTTGAGATAGATATAACATACAAAAGACAAGGACTTATTGTGTGCTTGACCTTTCAATGGCAAATTTCTTACCAATGACTTTGTTTGGCTTGGTCTTATCAAAAACTTATTTCTCCGGGTAACCTATGCTTCACGTTTCCATAGATTCGGTGATGTTATCATATTTATATAACAAGTTAATAAAAAGTACAGTTATTAAAACATAAAATGTGATATTATATATATATATATAGATATATAGATATATAGATATATAGATATATATGAATTCAAGGGTGATGAGATATCTAATTTGAGCGGATTGTTGGACTCAACGTTTGCTTCGGCGTTTCTATTCTCTGAAACTTCTTCAATTTCTAAATAATTGATTTTAACGTTATAGGTCTCCGTCATGTTGTTATTTTTTGAATCCGTTTCTCCCCGTTTTTTCGTAGACACTTTGTCATCCATTTGATGAGCAGTCCTTTGAGTATCAACCATGCTCATCTCCTTGCATGTATTGAAAATGGAAATTTGAGGTTTAAAGCCAAGATGAATGAAGATCTGAGAACTCTATTTGCACTTGACCTTGCACCATCAGTCAATAAAGGAATAACTAAGAACTCTATTTGCAACAATTGAGAGCTATCTTTAGGACTCTTGTTCAAAGAACCACCATCAGTCAATCCAGTGAATCCACTGCCATGTATACTTAGAGAGGATTCAGTCAGCTGTAACAGCTGGTTAGATAACCTTATTGATGCTTCCACCTCAACTATTTCTATCCCTCTGCCTTTTTAATTTACTTCTTAACAATGGTTTAAGATAGACTTTTAGGAAAAAAAAAAAGATTAAAAAAAAAAAGCACAATTTAGTTAGAGTTAACTTTAAACGTCAAATAAATGTAAAATAACTAATATGAAGACAGTTATTTAACATATATATTTTTGTCAACTTTTCCCAGAATTAAAAAAATAGTATGTTATACAATTACGATACTTTCCAGTAAAATTAAACAACCTATAATATTTCTTCTTCTTCTTCGATATCTCTTATACAACTTCCTTATTGGTCAGATTCCTAAGTCGTGAGTTCCATTATGACATTGACAAATGCATCAGCCTAACCACGTACATGTATATATACATAAACATTTATTACTTAAAATACACTCCCTTGTATATTATAAACATATCTTTGTAGTTATAGATATAATGTAACCATAATTTCATATTTGATTCCACTTATGGACGGAATCAAACTTCTAAAATCTTGGGGGCACAAATAAAGACAAATTTTATACACTAATTAAATATTCAAAATAAATAACAAGTAAAGTTTTAATTATTGTCTTTTTTTTTTTTTCTAGAAGAATTAGTGACGTAATAGCCTCTTATTGTATTATTCAGACCAAAAAGGATGTCATAGACAAAAATATACATGCTAAAAAATGCAAATGAACAAAGAATCATATCTGTTACATGAAAAGTGGAAATCCGAAAAGAGAATATAAAAATTAAAATAATACCATTAGAAAGAATGAAATAGCCGGAGAGAGAATTATATGACGGGTTGTTGTCACAAGCCAAGAAATTAAATTAAAGGGTTGGAAAGAAAAAGCCGTAAATTGAGGTAATTGAGGATTATTAATAAGAAAAGAAAAGACAAGTTAAAATCGATAAAAAAATAATATACCACCCAAGGTTATTGTGTAGTGATTAAGATTCTTTAAAGTCTCCCCAGTCTTTCCACCAAGATTCAAATCTCATAGCCTGCAAGTTAAGGTCCTGCTACAGTTTTGGTTGTTTGTTGAAGAGTTAGGACTAGGGGCAAACGGTAGTGGCCCTCAGTTAAAAGCTTGATGAGACTGGATATATGCTCCAATTACTCTTTGATGGTCGCCTTAATTGCTATCTAACCGAATGGGCGTGAGAATAAAATAGGCACTACCTGATACCCCTTTTCTCTAAGCAAAAAACTAATAATACTAATAATAAATAAAAAATAATATACTATTAAAAAGAGAGAGGCTGTGATAGAGTCTCTTCCAATGTAACTACTAGTAAAGTTTTTTTTTTTTTTTTTGAACCATTAAGATTTAATCGAATGGTTAAAATATTGTTGGTGTACCATACTTATCATACATCTTGCCTCATATTACCCTTCCCACCCCAAGTCTTCTTCGTTGCCGATGACCTTCCCGCCGCCGCCAACACCCGACGCCGTTGACCCACCCCAGGCCCCAGCCCCGGTCGACCCCTACCCAACTCCAGCCCCCCACGCCTTGACACCACCATCCCCCCCCCCCCCCCCCCCGCGCCTGCCCCTTGGACCCTAGCCCTCCCAGTGCCACCCCCCCCCCCCAAGGTCCCCCATCACCTAGCACCCCCACCCCAGGCCCCCCCCTGACCTCCCCTACCACCCCCCCTCGGCGTCCCCCCGACATGGACTCCCTCCCCCCTCTCTCTCTTCCCGGCCCGCGACTCCCCTTCCCCCAAAATCCCCCCTCCCCAACAGCCTCTATGTGACAAACTCCCCCCAACAAGAGAAGAAAGAGAGAGAGAGGAGGGGTCCCCATTGAGGGTAGGGCTGAGGTAGGCTGGGGGGGTCATCGGGGGGTCAGGGGCAAGGAGAGAGGAGAAAAGAGTGAGAAAAGGGAAGAGAGAAAGAAGGGCACCGGGGGCTGAGAGAGAAGATAAGAAAGAGAGTAAGGAAGAAAGAGAGGGGGGTCAGGGAGGCCTAGGTGAGGAGTGGTCGCCGGTTAAGGGGGTGCCAGGGAGTAGGGGGCTGGGGAAGGGGGACCTGGGTAGGAGTGAGGGCCAGGGGGGAGGGGGCTTACCGGGGATGAGGTGGGTGGCCGGCCAGGCTTGGGGTTGGGGGGGTGGGAAAGAGGATTGCCGGTGATGGGTTGGGGGCTAGTGATGGGGTGGGGGCCGGCCAAGCCTGGGGTAGGGGGGCTAGGGGTGTGGTCACCGGCGTTGGGTGTCGCCGGCAACGAGGCGTAGGTCACCGGCTATGGAGAAGATTAGGATGGAAAGAGGTAAGATGAGGTAAGATATACGGTAATTATGATACACTAACAATATTTTAACCATTCGATTTAATCTTAACGGTTCAAAAAAGAGCTCTATCGATAGTTATCCTGAAAAAGACTTTACTACAGTTTTACCCTATTAAAAATATGAGAAATCCATCGTCAATGGGGGCACATAAGCACAAAGAGTAGCTCAATAAGTTGTTATATATGTAAATTCTCTTTTCTGTTTTGCCAGCGGGGCACGTGCAACCATAAGGCCCCTTATCTTCGTGCTCGATTCCACCAAAATATCCAAAGTTCAAGTTGAAATTAGCTGGACGAAAAAAATAATAGAAAAGATGAGAGTGAATAAAAAATAAAAAGGAGATATGAGAGAACAACATAATTTATTTAATTAATTTTTAATAATGTCACATCATCAAATATAATTAGAGCATATACTTGTTTCTATAATTTTGTCTGTACACACTCATGGTTACCAAAAAAAAAAAAAAAGTAATCATTGAAAACTCTTCCATATTTATATTTATATATAAAAATATATATATATGTATATGTATTTAAAGGAGTTCTACAATGAGTTCTACAAGACTGATGTCGACACTTTTATTTTTCCAAGGCTGAAGTGGACATTATTTTCCAACAAAAAATCAATTCAAGATAATGTTTTTAACTTAGTCAAAAGGGGGGAATGACGAGGACATCAAGAGTCAAAGGAATTCTCACAAACAAATTCAAGTTCCAGTTGGTCTGATGACGAGAGCTCGAGCTAAAAGATTCAAAGAAGAGTTGAATAACCTAATCCGAAGAGTTCTACAATAAGATGAGAGTGTGTTCACTACTCATGATGAACAAAGACTAATTTTACTCATCAAATTTGATCCGAAAAAGAGCCAAGACTAATGTGGACGTTTTTATTTTCCAAGGCTAAATTGGACATTATTTTCCAACAAAGAATCAAGTTAAGATAGCGTTTTCAAGAGTTCAAAATTTAAAACAAGATTTAATTTTTTTGTAATCTAATTTTTAGTTTTAAGTTTTAGTTTAAAATTTGAATTTAATTCCAAATTTTAGTATTTTTTGTTTAGATAAATCTGATTCTCCGGTTTTTTAGACATGTTTATCTTTAGAGGTAGATTAGGAATTTTACATGTGTAATTTCAGTTATATAAGGCTGACTTTTTAGATTATGAAATAAGTTTTTGATGTTTATTCATATTATGAGTTATTCTTCTTGAGTTCTTGAAAAAACTTATTCGAACTTATCAAGGATTCCTTTTAGTGTTCAAATTGACTTATCAAACGGACTTCCATAATCATTTGTGGCATTTTCACCATACCAAGGTTCTTGCTTCGCTAAGCAACGAGTCGCGATTTCTATCAAACTTAAAAGATCTTGGATTGTTGTTTCCAAATTTGGTATTGGGTTTTGTCACGTTGTTGACGTGGTTCGTATCAGGGGGCGGGGTGGGGAGCTCGACCATTAGTGTGGTGGTGGAGTGTTGACGGCTCAGTGGCGGTGGGCTCTGTACGGCTCGGGTGGGCAGCTATAAAGCAATGAAGATCTAGATTTCTAGCGCATGTTTCAGCGACAGAGTTTGGGTTGCATTCTCAGAGTAATGAGCGCCTCACATAGGGGAGCGACAACAAGGGCGACGACTTCAGGTGGGGGGACGACGTCCCTTGATGGCATGAATGGGTCTTTGCAAGAGTGTTGGTCTTTGCAAGTAATGGTGTCGACTTGTTCCTCCGTCAGTCAAAGGCAAGTCGGCAACTCTTGCCGTTGGGTCTGGTCACCGTCGCAGGTGATGGTGGGTGCCGTCAGCGTCGGATAAGGAGAGGCTATTGGTGGGTGTCTGTTGCGTCGAAAAGGATTTTCTTTTTTTTTTTTTTTCAAAAATTTTGAAATGTGTTATATATTAATAATCAAGTGTGATTGGTCCTAGGCTTTATTGGTGTGTCTTTTAATATCAATCGTCTAAAATCAATTGGATGATCAAAAATTTTACACCATTGATGGGGAAAAACAGCATGGTCTCATTGTAGAACTGCCAATTTCGTCATATATCTCTCAAGTCGTCATCTAAATACAAATCTATACTTACTTTAATGTTGGGAATATTAAACACAGAAAGAAAACAAGGGTGAAAAGGAGAGAGAGAACTTGATCATAAAATGAATGGAACTAATTATTTTCAACTAGAAAACAAAGTTGATCTCTCTTCTATTATGTATTCGGCATCCTTGCATCCAGTGCCAGTTTTTCTTCCCCCCCTTTTCTTTGAAACATCCTCGCATCGCATCCATGTTGTGCCACCAAAAAAAAAAAAAAAAGTGTGACGACGGAGAGCATACCACACACTAATCATAGGGAGTGACAATCAACCAAAAAATAGGGAGTGATAGTAGCGGGTTTGGGTTTTTGAAAATCTGTAATAAAACTACACTTTTTCTTTCCAAAAAGAGAAGATTAATTGATGAAGATGTTCTAACATGTAAAAAAAAAACATAATAATTATTACATAAAGTTTTAAATCCGGTTCATGATAGTGTTGGGCTCAGTTATCAAGAATGTAAATTAATGCACAACTAAAGTAAATGTTAATTCCGAACTTCTTTCATTTTATTTTATTTTTTTGACATGAATTCACATTCGTGATAAATGTAATTCACATTACCAGATACCATAAGATACTAGTTCTAAGATCATTCTTAATTATTAATTATTCAAGAAAAAAATCATAATGATTAATTACAAAAATAGTTATGAGTAATTTAAATTGAGTGGCCTTCGTGATTATAAATTTTTCCACTTTAATAACAAGTAAAGGCATTGACATACATTATTATTATTATTATTTTAAATGTTATTTATGAGAAGAAGCAAAGTTAGCAGATGACAAGGCATCAACACAGCTCAAGAACCCATCCGGAGGAGACTGAGTGGTCCCAATCTCTAGAAACTAGATATAGAAAGGTATCATAATCCTAATCCTACGGCTGTCCTTCTAATATGTCGGTGACCGACCTCTTAAATGACGTCAATGCCTTTGGTTGTTAACTTTGGCCATTGCTGATATGTCGTTGGGAACAACGTGGGGAGTCCCAGTTATGAGAATAATAAATAAATATGGAGACCTTGGCGGGCCAATGTCCCTTATTTCCCAATCCTATTCTTTTTTCTTTTTTTCCTTTTTCTTTTCTTTTCTTTTCTTTCCCATAAAGCCTTATGACGTTTCTTTATTTATGAAAAATCTACACACTTTCATCATGTTATTGGGCATGCTTATTGTAATCGTTTTATTAACTCTTTGACAATCTTGTCTATAACTATTAATGGACCTTTTATTTCATAGTCAATAGTAAACGTATACCTAATGGACTAATGGTCAGGTAATATACAATATAAACTATATAAGGAAAATTTTGTGATTGGGTAAACGTACATTTCATATAAATAATCTAGTGATTATGTGAGGTTTTTTGTTTACATAGATTTGGCATTTGATTCATACTCATATGCAAATTATGGTTTTTTTTTTTTTTTCAAAAAAAAATTTACAGTGTTTGAATCACCCACCCAAGTTCAATACAAATATATATATTTGCAAATTATGAAATGATTTTCTTAAAAAAAAAAAAAAAGAAAGAAAGAAAGAAAGAAAGAAAGAAAGAAAGAGGAGACTTTCTGAATTTTTGGTGCAAGAAAGAAAAAATGACACTCTTTTTTTTTTTTTTTTTGCTCCGAAAAAAAAAAAAAAAGACACTATTAGTAATGCATGAGCTGTTATGAGGAAAATACGGAAAATAAAAACGAACAAAAGGAAGTAGGTTTGAGGAAGCAAAAAAGCTTACTTTTCCAAATATAAGGAGGGAAAGAAACTCGATTTACTTTTATTTTATACCAACCTTTACTTGTGTTTTCTCTAGTTCCTACTCTTGTTCTTGTTTGGAATTAACTATTTTTCTTTTTCATTTTTGAGATAATATTCTTTTTATTTATTTTTAAATTTTGGTTTAAACCCTAGAGAGCAGACCCCTTTTTTTTTATTTTTTATTTTTTTTATAGAATGAAAGCAGACCGTAATTGGCGTTGTAAGAATCTGAAGGAAATCCAGCCGTTGGAGCGCCTCCACAAAATCATAGCTTCCTGAAAAGGAGTCTGATGAAATTATTCATGTCGTTGGATTTTTTTGTTTGTCATTTCTGTTTATCCCCCCCCCCCCCCCCCCCTCTTCTCTCTCTTATTTTATTTTATTTTATTTTTTTAAATGTTTATTCCCTATTTTCCCGTTTCTCCCTTTTTTTTTTTTTGGTGGGGGAATATACGTACGTATATAAATAAATATTTAATATAGAACGATTCCCTGAATTTATTAAAAGGAAGGGAAAAAAAAAAAAAAAAAAAAGGGGTGCCTGTCGATCTTTCTCTGTTTTCAAAAAAATTGGGTGATTTGTAACTTTTCTTCTGTGGTGAGAATTAGAAAGAAAATTTAAAAGGAAAACTGGGAACAAAAGAAAAAGGAAACATCCTCATTTCTATGCATCTGAATTATTATCATCCTACTCTTTCTCTTTTATGCGCATTCCATATTCCATTTAATAGACAAATTTTTTTTTTTTTTAACCTTAGTTTTCTTCTTTCATTCTGGGTAATTTTAATAACTTCAATTTCAAAGAAGCTGCATTTTTTTTTTTTAATCGCGATAATATTCTGTGTTTGTTTAATTCGTCTTCTCCTTTCTTTCATAACGCTAATCAACTTCCATTCTCAATTTATCGCTTTTTTTTTTTCGTCCTTTCCAATATACAATTTAAAACCCTAGTCTTATCCTTTCGGTTTGTCTTTCTTTAAAAAAAAAATTATATATATACACACACACACACATATGCATATGTATCCGTTGGGTTCCTCCCCTTCCTCGATATCGAAAAAATAAAAATAAAAATAAAGAAAAAATCGCTGGATTTTCGCCGATCCAGCTTCAAAAAACGGTTTCCGTTCTGTTTCGCTCCTATCTGCTGAAAGTTTCTCTCTCTTTCTTTCTGTATTCTTTCTTGTTTTGGTTTTTTTTTTTTTTTTTTTTTTAAATTTAAAAGAAGAAGAAGAAGAAGAAGAGGAAGAAGATGGGATTTAGTTTAGTTGGATCAAAACCAAAAACAAGAGGAGGAAGATGGGAAATGATAATAAGAAGAGTTGTGGAGGTGGTGATTTTGGCAAATATAACCATAGAGGGGAGGGGAGTGGAAGGATTGGGAGTGAATTGGGGAACACAAGCGACGCACAAGCTGCCGGCGAAGACGGTGGTGGAGATGTTAAAGGAGAATGGAATTCAGAAGGTGAAGCTCTTCGACACGGCAGACTCCACCATGAGCGCCCTCGCCGGCTCTGGAATCGAGGTCATGGTCGCCATTCCCAATGACCAGCTTTCCTCCCTCACCTCCTTCTCTCGCGCCGAGGACTGGGTCAAGCGTAACGTCACTCGTTACAACTTTGACGGTGGTGTTAATATCAAGTATGTTTCCCAGCCCTTTTATTCTTTTTTTTTTTTTTTTTTTTTAAACCTCCTCTTTCTCTTTCCGTCATTCGCTTCTCTTTTCTTATATACATATATATATATATATATATAGATATAAGACAATAATCTTTATTTTGTTTTTGTTTGATCTTCATCTTTACTTGCCTACTTTAGATCGATTAAATTTGTGACTTTGAATGTTATTTTTTTCCCCAAATCGTTACTTTTGTATCTATCTCTTTTTTCAGATTTCATTTCACTCTCTTTCCTTATTTGATTGAAGATACCATATGTTCATATTTTCTTCTACTATCACGTTGTTTTGTTGTCAGAAAGAGAAGAATTAAAAGAGACTTTGACTCCCAACTTCTCCACTTTTCCACCACTTTGCTATCTGTTTGAGTATTACATTATTTTTTCCGCAAGAAAAAATCTATATATATCAAAAGACAACTTCGTACTCCTCTAATTTTCAACTTTGAATAATGGAAAGAATATATATTTATACACATATTGAATGAAATTCAACCCAAAACATAAAAAGACTGTCTCTACAATCACAGATGATATTATTAAACTTCCTTTTCTCTGTTTTCGTCCTGTCTTTGGCTTTTCTTGGTTTGTTAGTTTTAAAAAGATTGTTGGAGGGAGCAAAAAGGCCGAGACAATTTTACAAATTCTCTTACATAAACTGTGTGTTCTACCTGAGACCTGACATGAGCTTCTTCGCTTAGACTCAGTAAACAGATTGTTTTGCTTGCATCATTTAATAAAAAGTTAAACATATGCAACCTATTTCTCTTCTGTACTAGAAGTCTTGTTGAAGAGATCATCTTTATACCTTTCTGACCTCCTTAACATTCGGATTACTTATAATTATTCTTGTTATCATTGCATCATAAGCAAGGAATAATAACGAATAAAAGTTGCTACTTTTTCATTACTCATTCTGGCCTGAAGCCATCTTCTTAAAGAAAATAGTTTTTGTGGCTCTGTTGACAGTAGCAGCAGTATGTATGTTGCTCGTATCAATGCCATGAATCATCTTCTTTCATTTTCTGCACAGATATGTAGCGGTCGGTAATGAGCCTTTCCTCTCATCCTACAACGGCTCTTTCCTAAATGTCACCCTGCCAGCACTTCAAAACATTCAAAGGGCCCTCAACGAAGCCGGTGTTGGAGACTCTATAAAGGCTACGGTGCCCTTAAATGCAGATGTTTACAACTCACCAGAAAATAACCCCGTTCCTTCTGCTGGAAGATTCCGCACCGATATCAACGAACTGATGACTCAGATCGTCCAGTACCTGAATGAAAACAAGGCCCCTTTCACTGTAAACATATATCCTTTCCTAAGTCTCTATGGTAATGACAACTTCCCATTTGATTATGCCTTCTTTGACGGCGTGAGCAGTCCCATTCTGGACCCAGCAACTGGGATCCAATACACCAATGTGTTCGATGCCAACTTCGACACCCTCGTGGCTGCCTTGAGAGCCGCAGGTTATGGGGACATGACCATTTTGGTTGGTGAGGTGGGTTGGCCGACAGATGGGGACAAGAATGCCAATGCTGGCAATGCTTACAGATTCTATAACGGGCTTTTGCAGAAACTTGCATCCAATAAAGGCACCCCACTGCGGCCGGGTTACATAGAGGTCTACTTGTTTGGACTTATTGATGAGGATATCAAGAGCATTGCGCCGGGGAATTTCGAGCGGCACTGGGGGATTTTTAGGTACGACGGGCAGCCCAAGTTCCCTATGGATCTTTCAGGTCAGGGTCAGAACAAGCTACTTGTGGGTGCTAAGAATGTGGAATATCTTCCAAACCAGTGGTGCATGTTCAACCCTAATGCCAAAGATTTGAGCAAGCTTGCAGATAACATAAACTATGCTTGCACATTCTCTGATTGCACGGCGCTCGGATACGGTTCATCTTGCAACAATTTGGACGCCAATGGGAACGTGTCGTACGCTTTCAACATGTACTTCCAGGTACAGAATCAGGATGAGAGGGCTTGTAACTTCCAGGGTCTTGCCACGTTGACCACACAGAATATTTCTCAAGGAAACTGCAATTTCATCGTCCAGATTAAATCTTCTTCCGCATTTTCGCTGAGACCTTCTCTGATTGGTTTAGTATTTTTGACATTATTATTTGCTTCTGGTGCCCGAGATTTTCTCACCCCGTTGTAGATATGTGATTGTCTTCCTCGTCACTCTCTCCTGCGTTTTTTTTTTTTTCCCCTGTTTATCAAATTCTATTGGAAATCGTTTAGGTTCATGGATGTTGGTTATGGATTTTTGAGATATTTGAATTTGACAAGATGATTTATTGAATAAGATTTTTAACAGAAATGAATATTCTGACATCTTATCTTACAATTCAAAAGCGTGTAAAATTATTGCATGGTGGGGCTTCAGTTTTGGTATGATGACGAGCATTGAATCATTCACAGTCACAGGCACATAGACATTGACAGGTTGTTTGACAAAAGTTTTTGGTGCTGTCGTTGGAGAGTGCTGACAAAATTATATGTCTTCCTTTGGCATCTTCTTCCGCCACCTAAAAACTACTTTTTTACTTTTCACACTACTCTCTGAGTGCAATTGGGAATTAATAATGTGAACACTTTTACTTTACAACACGTGTGCTTTGAATCTGCTTTTGATTCCAGTGGTAAGATAGGGTGTATAAGAGACATATTTCTACATTTATAATATATATATATATATATATATATATATACACACACACACACACACACACTTTATTGTTGTTACGTTACTGAGTTAGGTATGGTCGTAAAAGTTAAAAACTGGTGATTGTAGCAAATGTTTTTCAAAAGGGTAGTGCCGAATATATTGATGCTTTATACAAAGCGTATGGTCTTTGGACCAGAATCTAAGTCTAATGAGTCGGTGGTCTCTGGGCCTTTTATTTTAACCTCCAGTCTTATTTAGTGAGTGAGAAATGTGTACTGCTGTGTAAACGGTATATTCGTAGGTAAGGGATTAGGCTATTTAGAGAAATGCCACAAATTCAGACCTTGGATTGATTTTTATCCACACCAACAGGAGAACAGTCTGTTATGATCTTCTACAACAAACAGTTTGAAAGCATCTTCTCAACATTAGCTTATTTACTGAGTCCAAAATGGTCTGGCTCAAAAATGTTTTGCATTTGTAATCATTCAAAGATGCTTGTAATATTCCAACAGTCAATTTCGTGTCTAAAACCAACTTCCAAACAGTTGGTTAAGGTCATCTTAGAGTAGAATATGGTCAAACTCAAATTTTTTCTTGTGAGATCAATCAAAAATACTTTCAATATCATGCGTGTCTGAAACCGACTTCTAAAAGTGAACTATGGTTAACTCAATATTAATTACGTTTGTGAAAGGCTACAATCTCCCGCATTGAGTCCAAAATGGTCTGGTTGAAATTATTTTACATTTGAGATCATACGAAGAAGCTTTCTAGCTACAATATTCCAATGGCCCAATTCATGCTCTTTTTTTTATTTTTTTCTTTTAATTCTTGGGTCGATCTTGCTATCATTGAAGAGGTTCTGAAATCTGACATATTGAACGCTTTAGCTGATAACAAGTGAAAATTTGATAATTATGTAATTGTTCAAAAAGAAATGTAGAGAGTGATTTTTAGCAATAACTTGCAAAAGATGTGAGCATTGCTTCATATGTAAAAGAAATTTCCTATGCTTTTCGTGTTGGAATGGAGATGTGTTTCAAGGTGCAACGGAAATAAGATTTCTGCATCCCGGTTGTTATCGTTCTCCTTATCTATTGGATTGTTTCTTGCTAAATTTCTTTCTATATTAATGGTGGAATCCTAAAAAATTATTTGCTTTTTTTTTTTTTTTTTTGTTCTTCTCTTCGTCATCCTGGTTTCTTACTCTGATAATATGATCAACAAATATATCAACTTTAAGAAGGTTTTTGGAACATCAGTTGGAGTTGGATTTTATAAAGTGTTTTTTGATTAAAAATGAGTTAATCTTTGAAAATATGTGTTTGATCGAAAATGAACTATGATAATTATTGATTCACTTTTAAAGGGGGGGAAAAACACACATTTAGAAAACTCCAATTGGTATCCAAATATAGAATCCTAATCTTTTCCCGATAAAATAATTCCAACGAGAAATAAAATAATTCCAACGAGAAATCACAGAGGTAAAAAATTTCAAAGATGCAAACAGAACAGAATAACTAGAAAAAAGGGGAAAAAAATATTCTTTAAAGTTGAAAAGAAAGGAGAAGAGAAAGGTAAAGGATGGATTTTTATTTTAATCAGCTCTATATATGGAGCTAATTAGTTCAAACATCACACTGAATTCGTCACACACACACACACACACACACATAAATATATATGTAATATATATTACGCGAACACACAATTAGCTCTCTATAGTGAGCTCACAGTATATTTTTGAACATCCTCAAACCATTCCTTGGGTATATGATATCAAATCATATCATATCGGTAACATAAGTACCTAGTTGGTGGTAAAACCAACAAACATAATATTATACACTTTGGCCTGATTTGAAATTATTTATGAAAGCCAAGGATATCTTAATTATAAGAGATACATGATGAGACGTGATTACTTTTATTTAGTAGTAATATTTTTAGGCAGATCATATGTGTGTGTGTGGTGTATATATATAGATATGATATGAGTTTAAAGAGACAAGTGAAAGGCAATGGCATCGAGGAGTTCACCAGTGCGTCCTTTGAAACCAACAATTAAGCCATTCTCGATGGGGAAGTGGAAAGGAGTGCCGTGTTCAGTTCCGAAGGGTCCAAAGGTTCTTTGTTGGTCGTGAATGTCAGGGAACGCACCACCGGAGTCTTTGTAGCCAGCCATGATAAGGTAGAAGTGTATCCACTCACACTCACTAAGTACTCCTCTGGGAATTCTAGCTCAATCTAATATTTTATATTTACATATTAATTAATGAAGTTAGCCAAACAAACAAACAAAAAAAGAAGAAGAATAAGAAGAAACAGATTAATAAATAAATAAACCAACCTTAGCTGGTGTGAAGGAATGTGTGGCAGGATGTTTGGGTCCGGGAAAGGGCAGACCGTTGAGATCATAGACGACGCTAAAGGAGCCAATGGTATCCCTGTAAGTAAGGTCTATTTGTCGGACTCCGGTGTAGGACCCATCGTCCCATGCATTCCCACCCTTCCCTCCCCATGCTCCTACTACTATCGTCTGCCTCTTCCCATGACTTCTCCCCTCCTCCTACACCACTTCACACTAGTCACTACACAATTTTTATTATCATTATATACAACAATTATAATTTTTTAAAATATATATATATATATATATAAATAAAATAAACACGAAATATGTACGCATATATATAAATGTATATATGACATAATTTAGCCTTCTAAATGAAGACAGAAGACCTCACCATCCTTTTTGACAACTTGAGAATCGAAAAGAAAAAGAGAGAGAGAGAGGAGTGTGGATGTTTACTTGGGTACGTAGCGTGGCTACATTTAGCTCAATTTATAGGGGGAGTAACCCCACCCCCAACTAAGTTATTTGGAATTTAGTGCTTTAAATTTGCTACATGAATTCGCACGAGTAAAATGTTCACCTGTTTGCTTCCTTGCATTGTATTGTCTCATGTGGACTTTTGTGACTTTCTACATGTTGATTTGGAAATGTAAGAGAACAAAACAAAACATTACAGATACGCTTCTGTATTTGTATAAAACCAAAATTTTCATTAATTATAGGATAGAGATCAGTGATTTGTTTAGACTTCACAGAGTTTTCTTTTCTTTTCTTTTTTTTTTTTTTTTTTTCTCTTTTTTTGGCTGATATACATATATGGTAGGTAAGTATGCGCTGCTAGCTAGTAGCTAGAAACACGAGAAAAATCTGCAAATTGATCATATTGTGCCAAGATTGTTAGGTAATTAAATAATCGAGCATAATTTCGAGCCCCCCCCCCCCCCCCCCCCCAAAAAAAAAAAAGAAAAAAAACCTGGATTTCTAGCATAATTTGCATTGTGAAGTACGTCTCACCGCTACAAGCCATCAAGCCCTCTCCCACCACCAAGGATGAAAATGTTCACGATATTATCCATAGTTGCAAGTCTCGATATGGATAACGAGAGAATGATATTTCTTCCTCGAGTATCTATCAAATGTCCACAATGTCCAAAAATATCCAGACGTTTCTTTCCAAGTATTTGTTAAATGTCCACAATGTCTAAAAGTATCCAAATATTTCTTCACATAACATCCATGAATATCTAAGATATTTTTGGACATCTCTACAAAAATGTCAAAAAACTCGGGGAATTTTTTTTTTTTTTCAAAAATTTCAATTTCGTCACACTTTTCTTTTTTTTAATATGAATAAAATGTGGCAATATGCAAAACAAGATGAAGATCATGGTTCAAAGATAACAGGTAAGGGTATTGGACGATTGTAGCATACAAGAGTATGACTCAAATGAGTCATACTGATGAGAATTCATCTTGAGTTTTGATTTCATGAGCTTAAGAATTAAGCAAAGTTCATACGGTTATAATTATCTTATGGTTCTCAAAAAGAAGCCTTAAATGTGGGAGCTGTTCTAATTTTACCTGAGGGTTTGAATTAGCCCCTCCCGATCGTATCTCGCCCGAGATTATAGAAAAGGTAAGAAATCTATCTTTTAGAGCTATCATCCAGTTTAAAAGTACAAAATCGAGATGGTTTTTTTGATATATTGGTATATCCTCTACCACAAATTGGTATCGAGATGTCACTACATATCTATCAAGATTACTCATCAAACTGAACAAATCAACAATATCCAATTTAAGGATTAATAGTTGGTAGAGAGCAAGAAACAAACATGTAAGACATTAATAATTACCTTCAAAACTATTCAAGAGTAATATCTTAACTATATTATATCAGAATCGACACCTACCTAATGTTTTCCAACCTGATAGAAACTCTTTTTGGATTATTTACCCTCGAAACTTATATGTACTCTTTTATATTTGACATTTATTTTTTAAGTACCTAATTATATTGTAGCATGTTATTTGTAATAATTAATAAGTACGTAATATCATATTACAATCAATGCTTAATTATTTTGTTTTACTATTACATCATTCAATATAGCTCTCATATTTGATTAAAAAATATATTATATTTGTCATAAAATTAGTTCAAAATATGTAATATTGATCGTTTTGATATTTTGTAAAGTTTCAATAAAAATTATAAGTTTTTCTTTGAGTATCCATTTTTCTTGGGATATCCATTGATATCAATATTTTCATTAACATTATCCATAAATTAAAACTCGACAACTCCATCAACATCGACATTTTCATCCTTGCCCACCACATGGCCATCGAGCCCCCTCTGCCACGAGCCATTGGCCGTCGAGACCCATTTTTCTCGATGGTTTGCGAGAACTTTAATGTTTCAAATTTTTTTTCTATTTTTTCAAATGCTATTTAGTGTAACAATACTGTAGTTATTTTCATGCATCTTTTTAATCTGAGCTAACTAAAAATAATTCAATGGCTGAAAACTTTTACCCTATTAATGGGGTAAGGTAACCTTACCCCATCGTAAAATTACCTTCCTTTTTTTTTTTTTTTGCAAAATTCTATAACTGGGGGCGTCTCATTTTCCCATTATGGAATAAGATTTGACGGCTATATGTAGCTGGTCAGCTGGATTAGGTGTGGGTTCAATGTGAGGACAATCAATGTTAGGACAATAATAAGATAGAAACTGAAGCATTTAATTTAGTACTATGTGAGTGAACAGTAACGAAGAAGTTTTAACTTGATCCAACGTATGGAAATGGGTAGATTAATATGATACACCAAATTAGGGTTTCTTTTCTCTTTTACTTTTTTGTGATCTAATGTAGTTGGATGTACAATAAAGTTTGTTTGCATAAAGCATCTAAGCCTTATAAATGAAATCTAGCGGTCGAAAAGATTTTAACCCATTGATGGAGTAAAACACCTTTTATTCCCTTGTAAATTGCCTCTTTTTTTTTTTTTTTTTTTTTTTTTTTGATCAGTGAAGAGTACTTGACGATTTGAGAAATCTATTTTTCTGTAAATGTATCAAATACTTATAAAATATACTATTTATCATTTTTTTTAAATGTTATTTACCTCTTCCCAAGTTGGACAAACACCCCCTATTTACATACATAAAGATTTTTGCCCTCTTTTAATTCTTATTTGGAATTTTACCCTTTTTATTTTTTTTAGTTTGAGTTTTCCTTACATAATAGTAAAATGACTAAAATTCTGACAATCCCAACCCAAATCCTTTTTTTCTCTTCTCTCACAAATCTATTTTCTCTTTCCTCTCCTCTCTCTCCTCCACTCTCTCTCGCTCTCCCTTCCTTTCTCTCTCCTCTCGCCGGCCGTTGTAAGATCATTGTTGCCCGCTCTCTCTCTCCTCCCACTACCCTTAGACTCACCATCCCCAAGTCATGATCGACAACGCAATCTGGGCTGCAGCGAACTCAATCTATGGATTTGTAGTTGAACTAACAATAGGCTATTTCATCTATGGATTTGAGTTTTTTTTTTAATCATATTTGTAGTTTTTTGTGACATAATTTTTTCAGTATTTTGATAAATTTAGTATTTGTGTTAATTTTTCTAAAATGGGTAAAATTATGGTAAAGCTCCTTTTATATACCTTATCATAGAGTTCATTTTTAAACCGTTCAAATACAATCAAACAGCTAAAATGTTATTTATATACGATAATTATCATACACCTTACCTTATAGTAGTATTTGATTAAGAAATTAAAAAACAAAAAAGAAAATTCAAAAATCTCCATTACCAAGGTTGGGACAGGGACCTCAGAACGAGGGGGCATGAGCACATTGGGGGGGAGGGGGTGTTTGGTCGGCCTCGGGGGTTGGGGGGGCTTGAGCGTAGGGGGGAGGAGGAGTATGGTCGGCATCAAGGGTAAGGGGCAGGGAGAGCGAGGCCTTGAGCACGAGGGTGGAGAAAGGGGCATGGTCGATGTTAGGGTTGAGGGGGATGGGGGGCTCAAGCACGAGGGGGGATGGATAGGTTAGCTTCAGGGGTGGGGGAGGAAGGGCTAAGCAAATGGGTAGGGGAGTCTGGTAGGCGTGGGGGTGAAGGGGGCTCGAGCGTTGGAGGGAGGGGTGGTCTGGTCAGTGTCAGGGGTGGGGGGTGGGGGGGGGGCCACCAGCATAAGGGGCCGCCTAGGCTCCTCGGCATCGGGGGGACTGATCTGGTCGATTGGTTCGTCGTTGGTGTCGAGGAAGGGAAGGGGTTGGTTTTTTTATTTTTTTTTAATTTTTTATTTATTAATCTATACTAATATGAGGTAAGGTAAATAATAATTATGATACACAAACAACATCTCAACTGTTTAATTATATCTTAATGGTTTAAAAATGTACTCTATCGATAGGTATATAAAAGGGGCTTTTCTACACTTTACCCTTTCTAAAATAATCTTATGATTATTTATTCTTAAAACAGGAAAATATTATGATAAAGTAATATATTTGAAATAACAATTTAAGACTATTTGAAATAATCTAATGTAATAAATTTAATAGATTAAAAAATATAATATGGTAGTCCAATAGAATACTAAAAATATTTGATAGATCATAAAAAATTATTCTACTAGAATACTCTCTGACTACTGGAGATCATGTTAAATACCAAAATGTAATTTAACATAATAGTGTCCAATCATCAGAGACCAACACGAGCGATCAGAGACCATGTTGAATATCAAAATGTACTTTAATAGAATACCAAAATAAATTCTGGGAGAATATCAAAATGTGTTCTGACATAACACCTTTTTTGATTACTCGAGGCTGCTTTTAGAAAGGCACACGAAGGTGACCTTTGAATTATCTTAGAAGAGGAGGAAAAAAAAAAACCATGAATCCATTATAGATGGAGAAATATTCCAGATGTTTTTTTTTTATTTTTTTGGACATTCCTCAAAATCACCATTCTCTTTTTTATTAAATTATCTTTTATAAAATATTTGATAGGGGGATAAGGAGGGAACATGCTAAAAAACTCTAGTAATAAAAATAAAGAGCATAAAACTTTTTGGATGATGATAGTAATTTATGTATTTACATGCATTATTGCAACAAAATTATCTTTAAAATATTTTTAGAAATGAAAATTGTACGGTAAATATCATATATATGATAAATAACTCATTTACAAAAAATTTTTGTGATAAAATTACTTTAAAAATTCTCGAAAATAATTTAACAAAATATTATATTTACCTCAAACGTTTTTGAAAACGCTATTTACTTTAGGCGTTTTTTAAAAAATGACCTTTTTGTTGTAATTCATCTTTTAAATTTGAAAGGGGAAATTTCATTACACTAACTAAGGATACAAAAATACCAAAACTAAAAACCTCATATTACCTAAGACAAAACCTTCAACAAAGACGGATCCATCAGTAAAATCTGATAACGTTCAATGGAAAAGACATATGCTTGAGTCCCACTATATAGCACTAGGGCCACTACTAGCTCTGAATAAAAGTAATTCTAACAGGATCAAAACATCATCAAGACTCAGATCTGATAGATAAATAACCAACTCAGAAGATGGAGAAATCATAAATAACAAAAAGAAATAAAACACCCAAATAAACTATGAAGACATCATCATTATTACACACAAACTTGCACACCACAAAACTAAAAAACCAAGCACACAGACATGCATTATTGAACGTAAATATTAACTATTACGTAAAAATATACATATATATGCTTAATTATTTATTAATATACGATGATATATAGATTATTAATCAAGACCTGGATGATCAGGATGATGATCCGATCATGAATTGGAGTAATTCTCTGTCAAAGCATGCGACAAATGCGGAATTATATTTCAAAGCATGTGGAGGACCTTCACATTTTAGACGAGTTTCGGATACAATCTCTCCAATCTTATTATTATTATTATTATTATTATTATTGTTATTGTTGTTATTATTATTATTATTATTATTATTATGATCTGTACCTGCTGCCCATAAATTACCAACATCATCATCATCATCAATAATATTAATATTATTATCAGCTGAGGAATCTTCAGCTCCACTACTAGTACTAGCACTCATAATAATACTAATTTACAACATTATCATTATCGTTATCAAATCACAACTCTATTTCCTAAATAATTTTTATCAACATAAATACATATATACTATATGTTCTCTTAAAACTTACAAACTTGTTTGTATGTGTATATATATGTATCGAATTAATTAAACCTTTGTATATTGTATGAAGATGTATATTGTGACTAATGTTGAATATTGATCATGTTGCTTTAGCTAGCTGGGGATGACTTCTTTCTACTAGAATAAAAAAAGGGCAAGCTTTCCCATAGAAAAGGTGGAAAGGTGTCTCTTTTAATTTGTTTTCGGTCGCAAATTTACTTGCGTACATATAATTCATATGGTAGAGTCGTGTTTTATATATTGACTTCTTCCGAAGGTTATTTACTTCTGTATACATGTAATTATATATGTATAATCTATATATGTATGTATATATATATGTTGTTCATTATCTTATGCTTTATATATATTTATATATATATATATATATGCGTGACGTTCTCGGTCGCTAAAATATCGTTTAGTTTAGAAAGGAAAACCATTGCATCATCCAAACCAAAAATGGTCATGCATCTTTTGATCGGTTTGACCCTTCTAATTGCGGGAAAAAATCTAAGAGACAACCGTTTGATTAAAAATAAACTGCTGGATTATGAGTAGTCAATTAAGGGTAGGCTAAAAACATAGCTGACAAAGTGTGCAGACGAAAATAATTTAAAATTCAAATATTTTGGAGACTGAAAATTGAAATGAAGAGAAATAGAAAATAAACAACGAAAAGATTAACAAACCTATCCTTTGACTAGGTTTAAGAGAAAGAAAGTCCCCAGTACCTCACATGAAGCTAACTATACATACCCAATAAGCGAACATGCCCTTTGACTAAGTCTAAGGGAGAGAGAGTTTCTCAAGTACCTCACATGAAGCTAACTAGATACCCAACTTGTCTCATCCCAAGCTTGCAGATTTTTTGCCTTTCGATGATTGCTACCACCCTGAATTACACACAGACTGATCATGCAGTGTACATTCTTGTCCATACAAGTTTACAACACATTTGCTCTTACATGTACATTCATTTGTTCTTTTTCTTTTTTGTTTTTTTTTTTTCAATTAACTGCCATTTACATAGACATTCAGTAGGACTTTATATCACCTTACTAGCTATTGACTCACCATTCATCTTTTCATCAAATTAACTAATTTCTACCCTTCAATTGATTGGTTGGTCCTCAATTTATCATCCAGTTAAACTATTATTTATTATCGAGCTGTTATTTTCTTCAATCAATCCATCAATTCTAATTATTTATATTTATGTAAGTTAATTAATTCACTTCTTGCTTTTTTGCGGGTTTGATCTCCATTTCCAATTAAAGATGGTCATGAAACTAGCTTCAATATGGAATCATTCATTTCTCAAATATTACTTTTTTGATTGTTGTAGAACTTATAACTGTTTTTTTACAAACTATCTTCGTGTGACTATTAAATACTTTCTATCTTAATCACTCTGTCATATAGGTGTTGCATCATATTAAGTCGACTTCGATTTACTCTTACCATGTCTTAACTATCCAACGTCCTAGTGTATGAAACATAGAATTATGCTTTTTTCCTTATGCACTTTCATCATTAAGTTTATGTTTCCCTACTTTTATTCATTTCTTATGCTCCGAGATCTCTGTTTCACTGGTTATCCAATTTATTACATTTTTTCTCATACATTATACCATGTTTAACTTTGCGTTCCCTGCACATGTAGAATTGAATTCACTCAGATCGCCTCAATCTATTTGACCTAATTTTGATCCTTCTTCAATACATGCGCTGTTGCCCTACTATACGAACAACAACCTCCAAAACTTTTTCCCCTTGCCTACAACAAACACTTTTGCAATTCACATTGCTTATACCATAATTTTCCATTTCCTTTCTCGCAAATGTAGTTTGCACATTTTTTAAATTACTTATTTTCCTTCCACCTATAAACCTATATTCATTTATCATTCCGCCTCTCATTCAATTAATTTATATTATGCATACCTGACTTCTAGATAGCCTTTTGCAGTGCCAACTTCCTCCTCGCAACACGTGTTCATTGCCTGACAGAAAGGAAAAAAAAAACCAGATCACGTCGGTGTCGTTACCCCTTCGTTGCTGAATTTGAGACTTTCGCAATGTGTGTGTGTGTGCGTATATATGCTGAAGAGTAGCACTGTGCATTAATTATATTAGTAATTGGCATGTATAAAGGTGGCCATATGCAACAAGTTTAGGCCTCGTTTGTAATTATTATTATTATTTTTTTTTTTTTTTTTTTTTTTTTTTTTTTTTTTTTTTTTTTTTTATATATATATTATATATATATATTTTTTTTTTTTTTTTTTTGTGCAAAAAAAGGATCTGGGGTTTGTCCTATTATTTTCAGGTTTGTAGTCTCACAGACAGGAACTTATTTCCCTATATATGACAAGGAGACCCATTTTTTATATTAATTTCTCTCAGTTGACTATACAGGATATCTACCCTACCATTACCTAACTATACTTCAATAGCCAAAACTGAATCAAGACCTAAGGAGAGACAAATAAAAATCGAACCCTGATAGACGAAAGAAATAAGCCTAACAAAAGTATCCATCATTGTCAACTCATCCACCCCTATGGATGTGACTTTTAGATACATATTTGATTCTTTAAACCCACAACTTATAATGATAAATTATATTTATCTATGTATTCTAAATAGTGTGGTTGGTCAAGTCTTAATCTACTATTTTCCTATTCTCTTCGCGGTCATTTAGTTCACACCAAAAGTTAATCTATATATAAAAAATAATATCCTCTTGTCAAAAAGTCACCGTACAGGAATCGTAAATATACTACATCTAGGAAGGACTTGTAATGACTTTAAATTACTCATTATTAATTATAAGGGTCGACGAATTTACTACTTTAATTTGTACTGGATAGTAACAAGTTAATAAGTAGCAACTAACATGTGACATGCCAATATATATATATATATATATTAAGAACACCGATTCTAATTTCAATTTTTAAATATGAACTTATGTGATAAATAAATTGTTATTATTTTATTAATTAATATTTAAAGTATTATCATATTAATTAATTATATTTAACAATAAAAATATGATACATAAATTGATATTCTTAAAATTGAAATTGATTTCTCTAACATTATTCATATATATATATATATTTAATATAGTTTGTTTAGGATGTACGTGCATGGGTACTTAAGTTTGCAAGATTTGATTGATTATCTTAGGTGTTGTTTGGTGAATAAGTTGAGATTCAAATTTTTAAGTCCAAACTCATCTTAATGCATTTGATATTTCAGTTCATCTTCAACTTCAATGTGAACCATTGCACAGTAGAATGGAATGGGTTTACTGTTCCCCTGCCCATCCACGTGAATTGAATCAGCTGAACATCGGGAGTCCCCCACCGACAGACACTGCTGTCTTCTTCCTCTCTCCTAGGCCTGGCAAATCGTGTTCGCGGGCCGTGTTCGGGCCGGCCCGATTACGGCACGACACAATTAGCCTAAACACGAACACGACACGATTAATAAACGGGCCAGGAACGTAAACACGAACACGACACGATTAATAAACGGGCAACACGACACGACACGCGAACACGATTATTAAACGGTCCAGAACGGGTTGGCACGAAAACGAACACGTTTATGACCCATTTAACACGAAAAACCCGTTTACGACACGAACACGTTTATGACCCCGTTTAACATGAAAAACCCGTTTATTGCCCGTTTAACATAAATTTCAAATTTCAATCAATTTTCTTTCTAAAAGCTAAATTATTTTTCTTTTAGAGTAACAGCTAAATTAGGAGTGGTAAACAGCTAAATTATTTTTCTTTTAAAATAACAACTAAAAGTTTAACCTTTTTTTTTTATGGTGTAAAAAAGCATATGGAGAATACATTGTAATTGAAGTTATGAAAATGATTTATTGAAAATGAGTCGATGTTTAGAGTTGAAATTATTTGTTTTTATAAAAATAAATTATAATAATTTAAAAATATATAAAAATTTAAAATATAGTAAGAAAAATATAGTAATATGAATCTTAGATTATTATTTTTGTATATGATAACAATAACTTTTTTGTAACAAAAAAGAAAGGAAAAAAAAAATTTTTAGAATCTATCCAGAACCTTCTATGAAAATATAAAAGATTGGGTTCTATTTTGTAGGAATTTTACGTGTCATTAGCTTTATGGATTATGCATAGGGCCGGCAATTACAGAGGAAATGCATAGGTTTTTATTTTTGAAAAGACAGAGATAAGGCTCATTTTTCCAGGAATCCAAATACATAAAAAAAAATGTAAAGAATTTCCGCATATAAAAAATTCACCTTTGGTAAGCAAAGACTTATCGAGCTCGAGAAAGAAGCGATGGCCAAGCATTTAATATTAGGTTTACTATTTTATATTATTAACTAGTTAAATATAAATATAATTCATTTACTATTTTATATTATATTATTATTAACTAGTTAATTATAAGATTATTATTTTATATCAGAAGCAACATCTCCGTAACTTCTGATTTATGTTGTCTCAGTAGTGAAAATTCTTCAATAATTGTTTTCTGATCTTATATTAAATACACAAATAAGCCTATACTTGTTATAAAAGAGCTTTAGAATAGTTTGAAAATTCTAACATAAACGTGTTAAACGTGTTAATCGTGTTAGCCCATTTCCGGCCCATTTATTTTCGTGTTAAACGTGTCGACCCAATTTCGACCTAATTATTAAACGTGCGGTCCAAACCCATTTATTTCGTGTCGTTCTCGTGTCGTGTCACCGTGTCGTGTCCGAAATTGCCGGCCCTACTCTCTCCCCATCTTCAAGCAACGGTTCCCAGCCCCTCAGCAACCATCCCCTCCAGTGAGCTAGTTTGCCCCCCACCCACCGACTACGATTTCTCCCCAACAGCCGGCAACCATCCCCTCCGTTCCTAGCCCCTCCGCTGAGCAAGTGTGCCCCCCACCCAGCAACAAAGCGGTTAAAATCTTGAATAAAATGTTAAAATTTAAAAACAAAACTCTTTCTTCCTCAAGCACACGAATCTCATGGAATTGAACTGAATCTCTTTGTTTGCCTATTCCCCAGTTTTCATTTTAAATTGAACACAAAAGAAAAAAAAAATCTCGTTGAAACTCGTATCAGTTTTCTCAATTTGCAATCTTCAATTAACTTATACCCATTCTCAAAAAATTCTCATAACCCATTTTTGGATTGTTCCTCATCGGAAGGTTTCATGCTCAAGAACCAAAGGATGGCGACGAGCTCCAGGTGGGGCAGGCTCTCGTCGGCGACCATGTTGATGGCGGAGAAGAGAGAGAGAGAGAGGGGAAGACGAAGAAGGAGAAGAAGATGGGGGTTTGTTGTTCTGAATTTTATAACATTTGAACAAAAAAGAAAAAAGAAAAGGATGGACTGGTTCATGGTGAGTCATTATGGTGGGGTGGGCAACCGTGGAAGGGGAGGGAAGAGAGAGAAGGAGATGAATTTTATTTTATTTTTATTTTTTTGAAGAATTTTATTTTGATTTAATTCTATACTGTTGTAATCATTTATTTTTAATGAATAATTTTTAATATTTAAGTTTTATTTTTTTTTATTTTTTTTCAAGAATTTTCATCTCAAATTTTTTTACCAAACACTCAATTCAAATTAAACTTTTTATATCAAACTTTTTTACATCTAAACACTCAACTCAAGTTAAACTTTTCAACATAAACTTTTTGCCAAACACTCATCTCTAACTCTCAATTTAACTTATCTTCAACTCAACTTAAAAATCTTAACTTAAATTCCTTCACCAAACGGACCCTTGTATCAGTAAATACTGTAGATGTTATAGAAATCTGCGATTGTTTATGATTGATATGACATGCTAGAAATAAGCTATTTGTTGAACAAAAAATAATACCAAAAATTTCTATCATAATCATGATTTGGATGGCGGTTAAAAACAGGCTTTGTTTAGTATTTAAGTTTAACTCCAATTAAATTATATTTTTTTCATCTCAGTTTTTTTTTTGTTTTTCTAAAAAGTCAACAAAATTTATAATTAGATTTTAAAAAATCGACCAATTCCAACTTAAAAATTTTATCTTCAACTGGTGAATCAAACGTAAGATAAATTCTCTTTATATTAGTTACATGAATAAATTGCAAAGTAATTTCTTGGTTTTTCAAAATTTTCTTGTTATCAATAAGAGCCCTTATGTCACAATGGTGAGATGGATGCCTCTTCCTTGAGGTTGGATCAAGATAAATACGGATGATGACATGCGAGGTGTTTTTGATATTGCATGTTATGGGGTTGTGTTTAGGAGGTTGTTTTGTATCCCTCAAACCATTTCATTTTCTTTTTTTAATTTTGACGATCAGAAAAACTTTGGAGTTTTAATGACTTTAGTTTGTAGATTGAACGTGACTCCATTTATGTGGTTAATCTTTTCAAGATTAAATCGGATAAAGCTCCTCAAAAATTTCAAAGTAAATGGCTTCTTCTTTACACTACGCCGAGGACTTGGTAGTTAGGATCTCTCATAATTTTCATGAAGCTAATGGCGTTTGATTAACGCCCAAAAATGCACTCGAAAAACGGTCGGTTGTAGTACAGATCGGGCGGTCATATCCATAAGGAGGCAACAAGAAAAACAAACAATATTAGTGTAAATAAACATTAAAAAGACAAGGAAATATAATAATAAAAAGTGAAGATATTTTTGGTGAATTTTTGTAATAGAGAAAATAAACAAAAAAAAAAAAGATAAGATTTAGATAGAGAAAATTTCAATAATAAATTAGGTAAGGCGTCATGAATTTTTCATATACTTTGTTTTCCAATTTGAATCAAATCTTATGACTCAATTGCAAGTTTTACATACCAAACAAGCAATCGGTAAATATGGAATTAAATATCAATAAAAATGACAAAAGTGTTTAGGTAGATTAAATCTCAATTTTGAACCAAATGGATTTATTATTATAAGTTACCCAAAATTGATAAAGTATTGTTTTTAGCAAATTTTAATAAAAGACAACTCATAAAACAAATCTTGTAAAAATAAAGAGTGACAATATTATATAAAGAAAGCATGACTGAATTTATACAAAAAATTGGCAAAAAATATTTTGAATAGAAAAATAAGACGAAGAGGTTCAATTTAAAAGAAGATCAAACCCAAATTAGATTACTTCACCTATGAGATTATCACTAACCTCACCAAAGTGTCAGCCTAACTTGCAATTCATCATACAAAATTCTAAAAAGAAAACATAAGATGAAAATACAAGAAGAAGAAAAATACACAAGAAAGATACTAAAAAC